>PVHX01007820.1:0-88175 GCA_004024805.1 Geosciurus inauris | reverse complement strand
GGTGGGATATGGCTGGAGGAAGTGGTTCACTGGGGGTGTGGTTTTGGGGTGTATATTTTGTATCTGACAAGTGGAGATCTCTCTGCTTTCTGATCACTCTGTGAGCTGCTTCCTTCCGCCAAACTCTTTTGCCATGATGATCAGCCTCACCTCGAGCCCCAAGAAATGGAACCCGTCTTCTGTGGACTAAGACCTCTGAAACTGTGAGCCCTCAAATAAACCTTTCCTCCTCTGTAAATTCCAGTTGGGTCTTTCAGTCACAGCATCAAAATAGCTGACTAAAACACCTGGGAACTGGCCCACCAAAAGGTCTCTCTCAAGCTACACATTCCAAGAGGTGCTTGTGTGGGATGGGGGTCTATCTTAGACCATTTTCTGGTTGCTATAGCTGAATACCACAGAATGAGTAATTTATAAAGAAAATACATTTGTTCCTTAGAGTTCTGGAGACTGGGAGTTCAATGTCAAGGGGCTGCATGTAAAGAGAGACTATTTGCTGGTGGGGTCTCTCTTTAGAGTCCCAGGTGGTACAGAGCATCATGTGGTAAGACAGGCTGGGTTTGCCAGAGAGAGCTTGCCTTTATAACAAAGCCACACCCATAAACCAGGAGGGTGATTTACACTCTTCATGCACGTAGAGCCCTCGTGACCCAATCACCTTTGGAAGGTCCAACCTGGTCCTCACCTCTTACAATGGGGATTAAATTTCAACAGGAGTTCTGGTGGGGACATTCAAACTATATCAAGGCCTTTTCTTCTTGGACTTGAGGTAGGTAGAGGGTAGTTTCCTCAAAACATAGCTTGGCCATGTGGAAGGGGGATACCTCCAAAAAATGCTTTAAAATGAACCTTTCATAGAATGAGGTGGGGTCCCCAGCAGTGTAGTGTGCAGTAATTACAAGCCTGAAAATCTCTACTCTTGGTTCTGTCACCAACTACGCAAGTCCCTTCCCTCTGAGGGCCCCTTGGTCCCTCATCTTTAAAAGAAAGGGCACAAGACTAGGCCCTTTCATAATTTCCACCCTTTCCTGCAAGATGTGTTATCTCCCCAGCCTTCCTGGAATCTCAACCTAGGCAGAGTTCCTCTTCTATCCCATGAGAAACTCTTGGCTTCTGAAGGCCAATAGTCAGTGAGCTGAGCAAGACCATGAATAGCTTTATCTTTTTGTTGCCGTTGTTATTGAAATCATTCTGGAAAGTTCTCTGGGAGATCTGGCAGAGCTGATCTACTCTGCATATCATGCTGGGTGCTAGCAGGAAGGCTGTTTATTCTTGTTGACTTTTAGCCCCAGAGCAGCCATGCCCTTAACATGAGACACTACTTTGAACCCTTCATTTAATAAACCAAAAAATATTTATTGAGTGCTAACTAGTCAGCCATTAGCTTTTTTCCTCTTTACATCAGCCCCATGAGACATGCAGCAAGAATTTTTACTCTCTCTTTAAAGACAACGCAACTTAGAGTAGTGTACAAGACCTCACTAAACTGAAAGCAACCACAGAGATCAGAATCCACTTCCTTTCACCATTAAGCCAGTGTTTCCTGCCAGGCGTGGTGGTGCATGTCTGTAATCCTAGCAGCTTGGGAGGCTGAGGCAGGAGAATCTCGAGTTCAAAGCCAGCCTCAGCAAAAAGTGAGGCACTAAGCAACTCAGTGAGACCCTGTTTCTAAATAAAAATACAAAACAGGAGTGGAGATGTGGCTCAGTAGTTGAGTGCCCCTGAGTTCATTCCACAGTAGCCCCCCAAAGCCAGTGTTTCCCACTATATTGCAGTAAGCAGAAAATCTCTTATTCCTCAATTCTACCAAAGCACTCATTGTTAGGGGAGAAGGAAAAAGAAAGGGGTTAGTGGTATTTCTATATAGCCCATGAAAACATTTCAATTTAAGACCTTTAGGGAGGAAAATTAAGACATACCCATGGGCCTGGGCTCTGGTTGAACTCCCATTGAGATGGTTTAGCCATTTGTCAGTGAAGAAAACTGCTCTGACCACAGATAGCAAAAGAAAGTTCAACAAGAAAATTTAATTCAAAAGTCGAGCCATGTTTACCATCTTAGAGGTAATGGCAGCTGCTTTGGAAGAGGAGAAGGAATATTTCCCATCTTCTGATTCAATATGGCAGTCAATTGCAGAATTCCAGAAAATGGCAGTGAAGGTATCTAAAAATGAAAACTCCCTCACAGCACCAAGAAAGAAGTGGGGAGAGCATACATACCTCAGAGATTCTAATTTCTGTTAAGAGATCTGATTAATAAATCAAAACAAAGCTATGTATCTAGGAATGAACTGTGCTGCCTAGGGAAGGCTGGCGCTCCTTATGGATGCTGGCACCCCCACATAGAAACTATACACACTAACATTTTTGGCACTGAGCAGGGGAAGGGATATTTAGGAGGTGTTACCTCTCATGAACTGAGCTGTCATCAGTCACTACAACCACCTTGCTATATAGGTAAGAGTTCAGGTTACGCATGCAAGTGTACATCTTGTTAGAGAAAACCTACCATAGATTCCTATAGTAATCAACCTAGTGTTTTTTCCATAAATATGGATGAGTAATTCAAGATCAATGGATCATGAAGGAAACAAGCAGCATCTAAGAGAAGACTGACATGGAAAACAAAATCCAAAGGAAAAAAGTATTTCAGGAATGGAGAGAATTTTTAAAAATCTGAGTAGAGTCCTCCGAGAGAGGCAATATTTTGCATCCATAAGACAAGAACAGGATGCTATGAAAAAGATTCTCCAGAAAAAACAAAAGAAGTTATTAAAGATGTGATTGCCAAAATTTAAAAATTTAATAAAATGGCCACAGATGAATTTGATAAAATCTCTCAGAGCACAGAGTGAAATGGAGATGATGAAAAGTATAGGATTAGAACTAAGAGATAAAATATCAGTTCAAGAGACCCAGCATTCAAGTGATGAGACATCTGGAAAGAAAGCACATCAGCAGGGAGGAAATGAGCATCTCAACGATAGCAGTGCGTGTCTAACAAACAAAATCTCAAGTTTTAAAATTCAAAAGGCACACTAATTTCTGAGCAGCAAAATGGAAACGAGGCTCATATCTTTAGGTGAAGCAATACATCACAACAATAAAGAGATGATTCTAGACCTGGAGTGTCCAAGAGAGTAGCCAGGTGTCACAGGTGGTTCCTAAGCACTTGAAATGTGGCTAGTCGAGACTTTGTAGAATAAAACTAATGTGATATATCTAAATAATCACCTGTAAAATATTGATTACATGTTGAAGTACTATTTTAGACTATTTATGGGTTAAATAAAAAATATACTATAAAACTAATTTCACTAGTTTGTTTTCACACTTTTTTTAAAAAAATATTTTGTTTTTTAGTTGTAGATAGACATAATGTCTTTATTTTATTGCTTTGTATGTAGTGCTGAGGATCGAACCCAGGGCTTCACGCATGCAAGGCAAGCGCTGTACCGCTGAGCTACAATCCCAGCCCCTGTTTTCACACTTCTTTAATATGGCTACTAGAAAATTTTAAATTTCACGTGTGGTTCACATTGTATTTCTATCTTACCTTGTTATTATAAAAGAATATATGTGGAGAGAAGTTGATTACTAACAAAAGAACAAGAGTGTGATAGGCAGCAGATTTCTCATCAAAACACTGGAGGGCAAGAATTTTTATGGGGGGAAAAAGATTTTAATATCCAGCCAAACTATCAATCAAACATGACAGTGACATAAACATTTTCCAGCCATGCTGAATTCAGGATCTTTATATATCAAACATCTATCTAGAATACATGGGAGAGAGGAGCAGCCAAGGTCAAAGAGTCAGTGCTACTAATCTAGGAGTGAAATGGAAAGTATCTCAGGAGGGCCCTTCCAAAGTAGGTCTAGAAACACAGCTCCAATTAGAGTGGGAGGTTAGAGGACCCTGACTACAATTTCTTCAAGAATAGAATGGAGATGGGGTAGAGCACCTGCCTAGTTAGAGTGAAGCCCTGGGTTTCATCCCCAGCACTGCAAAAATAATGAAAGAAAAAAAAAGAGAATGGAAATGAGTTAAGAGACGGGATAATTAAGAAGATGGGGAAATCTTAGCCCTGTGGCAAGGAAGACTTACTATTTTTTTTTTTCTTTACAGGAAAAAAGAAAGATGACTGGAAATGTGTGTGTGTGTGGTAGGGGGAGGACAAAAGGAAAAACATGAGATGAAAGTATTAGTTCAAATATAAAGTCAACAAAAATGTGGCCTGATTTTGAGCAATTGATGGAATGTAAGAAAAGAGAATCCATTTGACCTTATCCTTGGAATATTCTCCTTTGAGAGAATCAGTTAGTGACATCTGATCTCATTTCTGTTTTGATGGATTGGATCACACCATTTTTGCAGTGACTAATATATAATCATATGTATGTAATTATAATTAAATAGTTACTAGTTTGAGTTTTTAAATAATTTTATAATTTTTATAAATTTTTTTTTGAGTTTTTATAATTAGAACTGAAGAATATTTTTAAAAATTAATTAATTTATTTAAATGCATTTCAAGTCATAGGACACATACAGAGCTCAATTTTTCCATCTCTCTGGTTGCAAACAAGATAGAATCACACCATTTGTGTTTTTATACATGCACCTAGGGTAGTAATATCCATCTCATTCAACCAGTTTTGATACTCCCATTCTCCCTCTCCTCCCCCCACCTCCCCCCCTGCCCCTTCCAAAGTTCCTCTATTTCTCCCATGTTCCCCACCCCCACCCTCCTTATATATCAGCATCCACTAATCAGAGAGAACATCCAGCCTTTGGTTTTTTGGGATTGACTTACAAAATTGAAGAATATTATAGCTATATACTAGAATGGGTATGTGCAGCTACTGCTCCACCTGGTGGAATTCAAGTTGGGAGGGCAATTATAGAGGTTGAACTGACTTCATTTTACTTTGGGAAGAGATAAGAGATACTGTGTTTAAAAATATGGAACAAAAGAGGAGGATTATATGTATCTTTTGAAAGTATAAAGGCATGTATACTATTTAAAACAATAAAGACAACTGATCAAAGACACCCTGATATAACAAACAAAACCCAGAACAGGAAGAAACAGTTGCAAATGATGTGAGGGAACTAAATTCTTCCCATTAGCGAGTGGAAGTGACCTGATATTATCAAAGGAATTAATATTATCAAGGAATCGAGATCTTGGCATATGGGGTCAAATTATGGTGGTAACTTCCCAGAAGAATTAAAAATGAAAGATTGAAAGGGTTTTCCTCTGAAGTGTGGCATGTAAGTGGGGAGGGGAAATGAGACAGGGAATTTACTATGCCTTGAATACCAGTCTGCACTGTTTGAATTTTTAGCCTTATGAATGTATCATTTTATAAGAGTTTTAAAAATACACTTATAAAAAATGGTGTTAGCAATAGGTGTAAAGAAAGCCCTAATTAAAGAATGGTTCTTCCCTGCTGGTGACATTTGCTAGCTTGGGTCTTTAGCTAATGATGTATCTACTTGTCCTTTGGGGGTCCCTTCTCTGTGGCTGAGTTCCTGTTCTTTGCGTTGACACACTCCATCATTCTAAATCAACGTGTGCACTTAACAGTGCTATTTAAGCCTTAATAAATATTGTATCAACATTCATGGGGGATGGTATGGAGAGAGATGGGAGCTCATATATAACAAAGGGTCTTATTTTGTTAGAGTGTGTGTGTGTGTGTGTGTGTGTGTGTGTGTAAGAGATGGACATGGTGGGCAAGCAAACTTTCATTGAGAATTTTGAAGCCTTAATGGAGAAACTAACAGTATCCTTATTAATTTCCTCAGCGATGGGAGAAAAGTCAAGGACTTTCTATGTTCTTGCTCCTGGCCCCAAGGAAGTCAACCTCAGCCTGTCTGGCTGTGACCTCTGAGTGTTCCCAGCAGCTTGGTAACTCAGAGACCACATTGTTGGGTGCTTCTCAAAGCCTTCCTGTGAGAAATGAAGTCCTAGCCTCCATTCTGCCTGGCATCAGAACCTGCCCTGGCTATGGAATGGTGTGCTCCACCAGAAGCTAGCTCTCCATGGCTGGGCTGGAGGCTCAGGCTCAGGACTGTGCTTCCCGAGAGAGCTGCCCCTCCCTGATCTCTGCAAGTCTCTGCCTCCCACAGTCCTTCACCAGTGAGCCTACTGCTAATACTTTTCTAGTTTCTGACCTCACTTCTGTTGGATGGCCCCTGGCTCCCTGAGCTTGACCCTTTCCATTCTCATTACTTCCCATTTGCCTAGAACATCATGTCTAATCTGGTGGCCCTTTCCATACAAATTCTTTACCATTTACCTTGTTCTTGCCAAGTGTTTGGAATAAGTATTTGATTTCCCAAGGTAATGACCATGAAACGTTCGACATATATTTGGATATATGGATTCTAATCTGTTTCTTAAAAATTCAGCAGCATTATTTCATATTACTAATGGATTTTTGTATTCCTTACAGTCAACTCAACCCAACCGGATCCTGTTTAAGAGTTCCACACAGAGCACGCCTCTAATCCCAGCACTTAGGGAGTCTGAGACAGGAGAATCGTGAATTCAAAACCAGCTTCAGCAAAGGAAAGGTGCTAAGCAACTCAGTAAGACCCTGTCTCTAAATAACAAAACAAAATAGGGCTGAGGATGTGGCTCAGTGGTCGAGGACCCCTGAGTTCAATCGCTGGTACCAAAAAATAAATAAATAAGTAAAAAAGAGAGTTCCACATCTTGCTGTCCATCCCCAAACAAGTTAGCCAGAGAACCCTCACATGGAATTTTATGGAAGTTCTTTTTATTTGTCAAATTTTTTGTTGTTGTGTTACAGAAAATTGAATCAAATTAGCTTAAGCAACAAAGGGAGTTTATTAGCTCTTTAATAAAAATTCAAAATGGATAGAAATTCAGTTAGCTGAGTCCAGAGGCTCAAACAGTGCTATTAAAGTCTGTCTCACCCACCATGTCTAGCTCTGTTCGGCTTTGTGCATTTTCACAGGTAGGAAGGAAGGTGGCTTCTGGGGTCCCCACATGTATACTTTTGCAGATGTGATATGAAGGGAAATCCAATTCTCTCTTGTTGTTCTTTGTATATTAACACTAACTACAGAAAAACTGTGGTTAGTGTTCCTTGGGTTATAAGTCCTTGCACTACTTCTTCAAATGTGAGATAAGCAGTCTAGTAGCTTTTGTGGGCCATACACCTGTCTCTTCAGGCAGGTGCGATGGCTGACAGCTGCATCAGCACCACACCCCATATTCTTTTTTAATTTTTATTTACTTTTTGAGGTACTGGTATAGATCCTAGGGCCCGGCACATACTAGGCAAACACCCTACAACTGAGCTATATTTGCAGCCACCTAGTTATTCTTTTAGTCAATCCAAATCTTCAACTGATTTTAATTCAATGAATATTGAATGAATATTACAAATCTCACTTTGTACTATGCATTGAAGATACAAAGATAAATAAGCAGAATACCTCTTTTCAAGGTTTGCAAAACACAACTGAAAAGATAAACACCTAAACAATTTATTATAACACAATGGGGTCAGTGCTACAGTAGAAATCCGAATGAAGTTCCAGAAAGCTCTGGGGGTGAGGGTGGGTGAAGAATTGCTAAGGAAGGGGAGACATCTGGGCTGCACCCTCGAGGATAAACAGCTCTTCAGCTTGTGCCTCCTCTTCTGTGTCCCCCTTTTTTGTATCTCTTACCTTCTTTTACTTTGATTAGTTATGGTCCATTTTCCTCCTTATTAAAGAAGTTCTTTTTATTCATGAGAAGCTACTCTAGAAATACAATACATGCCCTTGAGTTATCAAATTCTCATGTTAGTCAGTGGTTTTGCCCACTCCTGGAAAGGCTTGTTCACCTTTGATTGTGTGTTGGGCATTATCTTTGAAAGGTTGTTTATAGAAAAAGATCTGACTTCACATGACGTTGTCTTCCCCTAGAGAGAGGCTTGTTTATTTGTCACACTCCTTAGGAATGCTAGCAGTGTGAGACAGCAACCTTAGTGCAAATTCAGGGTTGACATTTCTTGGCTGAACAGATGACCACATAGGGACTGATCTGCTTGAAGCTGTCTAGTTGTTTGTGGTTTAGTCCTTAGCATCTCAGCTATTGCTGGGCTCCCAGATTCTTTCATTTGTCTTCTCAGCTTTTGAAAGATCACCAGAGGCACAATCCAGGAGCTCAGTGGTCTCTTCCATATTAACAAATGCTCCCAGGGCAAGACTGCACCAAGTGACATGCTTTCTACTTCAGGTTCTAGCCCCCTACCATCTTTTGGTCAGTAGTTCTTCACTATCTTATCAGGCTTTTGGTACTTCTAATAAACTATTTTTGTATTTCATCCAGATTTTCTAATTATTCCTGAGGGAGGATCCATCTAAACTGCCTGGTTGCCTTTACTGATAGACTCATTAGGTGGATGGACTAGATGAGGAGGGTCCACACAGTGGGCAAAGTATGACCAACACATGAGGTTGGGCAGGTGCATGGGGGTGTCTGGAGAAGGGCTAGGGTGACATGTGGCTGGAGCACCAGGTATAAGAAGGAGAGAAGCAGGGCAGGAGGCTGGAAAGCAGGAAAGTGTCACCTTCAAAGGCTTTGAGGGCCAGTTTTTGGCATGTGGACTCTATTCTGTGGCCAAGTGAGGAGACTGACAGTTTTCCAAGCAAGGGAGTGATATAATCAGATTTGCTTTGGCTCTGGAACTTTGTGTGGCTGATGTTTCAGGGGAAGGGAGAGAAGATGAGAAAGGAATGAGACTGGCTAGAAGACTACAGATCTAGTTCTTGACCATGAGGAATGGGAAGCGGGGTGAGAAGACAGTGGGCAGAGACAGGATAACTCCAGGAGACAGGAGCACCGAGACTTGTTGGCTCCGCTATGATTCCTTGTTGAACATGGTGAGTGAGTGAGCAGTCACTGTCAAGTCTTCCTGCAGATACAAGAACAAGAGGATGAATGTATAAACTTACCTGCAATCAACTCCTCCTGCTACCTTGAATGGCCAGAAAAATCAGCTCATTGGGGTTCCAAGATCTGCAGAAAATAAAGCAGCCATAGGGGAGGGAGAAGGCACGGGCAAACGTGTAGTTATCCCTGTCTCATGTTAATCTTCTTAGGAGAGTTGGGGAGAACTTCTGCTTATGGCGAAACTTTTTTTTTTTCTTAATTTGGAAGTGGAAATATCTTTTTTCTCTTAGATCAGGGAAACCTGATAAAAGTGATTTTAGTGTTCTATGATGGGAGCAATTTTCAAGCTCAGATAGGAAAAGGCAAAAATCAATTGGAAAGTTAGCTGTCATGAACTGGGGCTTAGAAATGACAGCTGACTCCCCTTGACCCTGGAGAGAATCACCCTTACCCAGCTCCCAGCTCACTTTGCTGCTTTTGTTCCTCTCAAACTGAGGTCCTTGGAGATGTCACTCCCCAAAATAATTTTAGATGATCACTTCAGTGCTCTTCAGGGGCTGTTTACACCTGATGGTAAGAGCTGCAGATAGCACGACATCATCAGTAACCAATAATTCGACAATGGGGCTATCTTCTGGCAGGGAGAGAAGTCTGTCTTGGGAATTCTTTTCTTGAAATGGCCTTTAAAAAGCCTGTGGCCCATTATTATTTGGGGCGGGTTACTTAAGCTCTTTGTGAGCCATCTGTGAAATGGGGGATAACAATAGCTCTCCCCCGTCATTTTCTTATAATAATTGAAATGATAATACATGGAAAGTGCTTAGGATAACAACAGATGCATAGTAAGTTCTTTGTAAGTATTAGCTATTGCCTTCCGCATGTCTTCAGTAGCATCATGTCTTTTATATATTCAACAAATGCTATTGAGTACTAACTAAATATAGGATATGCCAGATTCCGGGGACATAAAAAGGAATAGAATTCAACATTTGTGTCTCAGCAGCTTTTTTTTTTTTTTTTGGTACTAGAGATTGAACTCAGGGGCACTCGACCACTGAGCCACATCTCCAGCCCTATTTTGTGTTTTATGTAGAGACAGGGTCTCACTGAGTTGCTTAGCGCCTCGCTGTTGCTGAGGCTGGCTTTGAACTCACAATTCTCCTGTATCAGCCTCCCTAGGTGCTGGGATTACAGGCTTGCACCACCGCGCCTGGCTTGCTTCTCAGCAGCTTACAGTGCCATGAGTCAGGGAGTAGGTCCTGGGTTGGCAGGAACACGGGACAGTAAGGAAGGGCACAGGAGAGACCTCTGATCCAGACATGCATCTTGAAAGGTGACTGAGTTCATCAGCCAAAGAAAGGTCTTCTGGAAAGAAGGAAGAGTGTATACAGGGACTACAGGCAAACATGTGGATGAAGCCATTCAGGGCCTGTGGCTGGCCTCCTCCAATTAGGCTCTGTGGTGTGAGGTTGGATGATAAGAGGTGAGGCTGGAGAGGTGGACAGGTTCCAGATGAAGAAAAACCTCTGAAGACATGTCAAAGCCTTAGGATTTTATCCTAAAACACTGGTGTTTTAGTCAGCTTTTTCACTGCTGTGACTAAAAGCCAACCAGAACATCTGTAGAGGAGGAAAAGTTTATTTAAGGGCTCACAGTTTCAGAGGTCTCAGTCCATATACAACCAGCTCCATTCCTCGGGGGGCTCCAGGTGAGGCTGAATATCATGGCAGAAGAGTGTGGCAGAGGGAAGCCGTTCATATGATGATCAGAAGACAGCAGAGCAGAGAGCTCTCCGCTTACCAGATACAAATGTATGCCCCAAAGCTATGCCCCAATTCCCACCTTCTCCAGTCACACCCTAGCACTTTAGCTGCCACTCAGTTAATCCCTATCAGAGGATCAATTCACTAATTGGCTTAGGACCCTCACAACCCCATCATTTCTCCTCTGAACCTTCTTGCATTATCTCCCATGTGAGCTTTTGGGGGACCCCTCACATGCAAAACCTAGCAACTGGAAAGCCATTGAATTAGTTTAAGTGAGGAAGACACAAAATCAGATTAATGATTTAGAAAAAGTGATCTGGCTGCAAAATGGAGCAATGGGTTGGAGAGAGAAGGTTCTGGAAGTAAGATCAAGTGAGACCGTTTTTTGAGATCTGATCATGAAAACCTTGAGCTGAAGTGGTGGCGGTAGGACAGAGCAAGGGAAAGCCTGAAGATACATGGAGCAAGTGGAAGTGCCACCGTCAGGTAGAAGGATGAGGGAGAAAGAGGAGCAACTGGATGACTCCCAGTGTCTGGATTAGGCAACGGAGTGGCATGTGCTATTCACTAGAATGAAGAATTAGAGCCCATTTTTGAAAAAAGTGATGTTGAGTTTTAAGTAGGGCTTAGATATCTAATATATTTGTATGAAGTCCAGGAGAAGAATTTGGGCTCTAGATAAAGATTTATGAGTCATCAGTGTGCGGGTGAGATCAGCCAGGAACATCTTTGGAGGGACAGAATGCTAGGGGCTTCCAATGGCTGCTCTTAGGAGAGATGAAGCAGCAGTGGTCAGAGATGTAGGGAGGCCAGGAAAGAAGGGTTTGGGGGAAATCCAAAGGAGCAGGGTGGTTCAGAAAGGAGAGAATAGGGAACAGTGCCAAGTGCTGCTTAAAGGAACAGTAAGATAAGAATGGGGAGGATCTGCTGGGTCCCCAAAGAGGAGGACTCTGGATTTCTTGGTGGGGCCATTTTCAAGAAGGTGGTCCAGATGGACAGTAGATCACAAGGGGTTAAAAGAATGAATGAGGGTTGAGGCAGTCGTGACTGTGAAGAAACTGTATTAGCATTCTCTAGAGGAAGACAACCAATAGAATCCATGTATTTAAGGCACAGAGACATGTCTCTTAAAAGGTGAATGAGTTCAACAGTCACACACACACACACACACACACACTGGAGGGCAGGAGAAACCAGTGGCTGCTCAGCAGCCCCAAAAGCTGCAGCCTCAGAATAAGGGAGACCAATGATGCAGCCCAGGCTGAAGGCCCAGAAGCCCCCTGGAAAGTCGCAGGTGTAAGTCCTCATTGAGACTGAAGAAGCTGGAGTCTGGTGGTGCTGGGCAATGGCAAGAGCAATAGTTGCATCCACTCAGGAAGCATCAAGCTCACACTGACTGCGGCCTTCCTCCGCCTCCCGTTGTTCCATCCAGACCCCAGCTACTGAGCGAAGCTGCCCACATTCAGGGAGGGTTTCCCCCTCTGTTTGCTGTCCCACATGCTAGTCATGTATGGAAATACCCTCACAGACACACCCAGAAGTGCGGATTTACTAATTTCCTGGTGTCTCTCAATCCAGTAAAGTGGACAATCCAGGTTAATTGTCAAGATGAATTGTCACGGAGTTGGGATTGTAGCTCAGTGGTATAGCACTTGCCTTACATGCGTGAGGCACTGGGTTCGATCCTCAGCACCACATACAAATAAATAAAGATATTTATGTCCATCTACAACTAAAAAAAAATAAATAAAAAAAAAAAGATGAATTGTCGCACTGCTGCTTCAAATATACTCCCAGAGAAAGAAAGTGATACCCAAGAGAGATTGAGGACCCATAGTCGAGTTTCTCAAATTCCGTTTGCTTATTCTTAAAGAAAGGAGAGTGGGGCAGACATACAGAAGATAAAATGCAAGATAAGGTGGGTCATGGAGGCAGAGCTAGAAGAGAAAGGAGTGGCATCCAGAGCCTCTGGCCTGGGCTTAGATGGAAGGGTAGTTCTTTCCTGAGATGATTAAGCAGATACAGATACAGGTAAGCTTAGAAGGTGGCAATTAGTTGAGAGATTTCTTAGAGCAGGAGGGGAAGCTGCGAGTGAAAGCAGATGTGTAAGTACTTACCTGTGAAACAGCAGGAAGAAGGGCAACTTGACTTGCCACGGAGGTGTGTCATGCCCCATGAGGGCTGCTGAATCTGTGAGCCCCTGAATCTGTGAAGGCACCAAAACTGCTTTGCTCCATGGTTTTCTTCTTGGAGGAGGCAGAGAGTGGGGAGATTTACAGGCTGGGGCGTTCCAAGTATGCAGAGTGGAAGACAGCAGAAGTGAAGATGTTGCAGAGCTTGACAAGAGTGTCTACAGAGTATGGGCAGGGCTCTAGACTGGGTGGAAATCAAGATGGCAGGAGGCTGACGGATGGCGAGAACAGACATAGAGTGCAACAAAACTTCTTTGAGAATAGATATTAGTTTTGATTAGAGTTTAAAATAATTTCAAGTCCAATCTTCTGAAGAAGGTGGATAATCAAATTGGAAGCTACAATACTAAAAACCACTGCCATAGCCACACTCCTGCACTGAAACAGAGCGGTTAATTTTCTTTTATGATTGTTAAACTAACCCTGGAATTAGTCTTCCAAAAGATCCGAACACTTTTTGAGCCACGACAGTATTGTGGAATGAGAGTTGTGTCCCTCAGGTTGCAATGCTGGACATAGAAATCCTAGAGAATTTGTTTAAAACACATTCATGTTACTTTATAGTATAATCTAACTATATTATGTGTTCCATGACTCCCAGTTGGATTATGAGCTTCTGAAAGAGAGTGAGTTCTCTTAAACTTTCTGTTTGCTTCTGGTTGCCAATATGGATGCTGGACCCAAGTGAGAGTGCTCATAATTATTTGTGAAAGGGAAAATGAGTCAATGCACGTCTCGAGAATAAATAGTAAATGCTGTGCTGCCTCAACTTTTACCAACAAGAAAGCTCTGGGAGCATGCATTTTTGATACTCTCTATTGCAAATCATTGAACGCAATCATTGAAATTCAACTGCAGTGCTAGCACGTTTGAAAGAGGTCTGATAAAAATGCAAAGTTTATGCTGTCTCCAATGACTTCAGCTAAGTAAAATAAGCCTGGGGGGAAAATAAACCTTTTTCTAAAACTTCACACAGGGAGAAAGCAGAAAGTTTCCCAAGTTTCTGAGCAATGACTAGTATTTCCGAAATGGAGTTTGATCAGGATTGTGAGAAGCCAAAGGTAGTTATGAAAACTAATGGGGCAGTTGGGAAGCGCAGGCTACCTTCCTTAGGCCTGGAGAGGGAGCGATAGAAATGCAAATGTAAAGCTGCCTCCAGATCCCCTGGCTAAACAGAAACACCTAGAGGCAGAATCAATTTTTCACTGCTCAATGATGACTGCCTGCTCTATAGGGTGAAAGCACAGAGGTAGGAAACTTTCAAAGTTCTCAGGAAATGACAGGTAAATAGATCAGCAACCATTGCTTTTGATTCTTCTCCCCCTGGAGAGGGTTTGGTGTCTCTATTTCACCCTTCCTGTCCTGGATACAGTTGGCACCCGGCTGCTAATTAGCTTCGCATGTATCCTGATTCAGGGGGGAGAGGAGGCAAAGAGATCTGGTGCTAGAGGAGATTGGGCCTGGAAGGGGCTCTCAGGAAGCTCTCTGGGGGAACTTCCAGGGGGAGTCCAAAAAGCCAAGAGAGAAGGCCTTACAAATCAATTCCACCTACTTCAGGAACATGCTTAGGGCTGGCCCTACACCATATTTGTGTGTGTGTGTGTGTGTGTGTGTGTGTGTACAGGCGTGTGCACATTATTGATCTGATGACTCTGTTTTTCTCCTTAAGTTGAGCATTAAGCTTATTTAGGGAATGCTGGGCCAAACTGCTGAGATTGGGACTTTCCTAGGAGACTTGAGATGTTGTCTGTGTTGCAAGGGGAGAGGAATAGAGACGAGTCACTTTCCCTAAGACAGGGTTGCTCCTCCTGAGCCCAAGCGTGGAAAGAACCAAAGTGGATGGGAAGCAGTGCAGCTGTCACTGCAAATGGCCTCCTGAGCTAAAGATCTGGGCAGAATGGGGAAGAAGAAAGGGACCTCACTTCCTTCTAGAAAGTATAGTATCGAAAGTGGGGGAAGAGTAACTATAGTTTAGGAAACTGACAAACCCAGGTGAGCAAGGTCAACACCAACAGTGATGTCATAGGAGATGATGTGGCGAGAATGGCTCTTCTGCAATCTCCCCAGCACCTGGAACTCCATTGAATCATGAAGAAAACATCAGACCAATCTCAATAGGACCATCTGCAAAGTACCTGACCAGTACTCCTCAAAATTGTCAAGATCATCACATGTAAGGAGAGTCTGAGAAACTATCTCAGCCTGGAGAGGCTGGAGGAGATACCATGCCTAAATGTGACATGGATCCTGGAACAGAAAAAGGACACTAGGTAAAAACCAAGGAAATCAGAACAAAATATAATTAATGCTGATGTTCCAGTGTTGGTTCATTAATTGTAACAAGTGTGTAATATAATGTAAGATGCTAATGATAATGAGACATGGTTATGGGATATATGTGAACTCTCAGTACCATTTGTGTAATTTTTCTATAAATCTAAAACTGCTTTAAAATATTTATTTTAAAAATCTACCTCAAAAGATGGTATTTTAAATATCTACCTCAAAAGATGATCAGCAGCATCTCTCACTAGGGCGATGCAATCAAAACCAAAATGAGATGTGACTTCATACCTACCCACTTAGGAGGGCTATGATCAGAGACAGACAATAACAAATGTTGGCAGAGAGGTGGAGAAATTGGAACCCTCACATATTGCTGGTGGAAATGTTGAATAGTGCTGCTGCCCAAATTATTCATGGGGGAAAATAGTCTTTTCAACAAATGTATGTTAGGAAAATATGAAAAAGCTATACTTTTCCTTCACACTGTACATAAAAATTCAGGTGGATCAAAGATATCCAAGTAAAGGCTAAAATTATCACACTCTTAGGAGAGAATATAGGTGTTGGGCTGGTCAGTTTTCCATCACTGTGACAGAATGATGGGAACACAGAGGAGCAAAGCTGCTCAGCTCATGGCAGAAAGGAAGAAGAAAAGGAAGAGAGAGAAGGATGGGAAGAGTGAAGGAGGGAAGGAGAGAGAGGGGGAGGGAGGGAGGGAAAGGGGGGCCAGGGACAAAATATAGCCCCAAGGGCATGCCCCAGAGGACCCACTTCTTCCAACTAGGCCCCACAACCTGAGTTTCCATCACCTCCCAATAGCCCATTAAATTATGACTCCATCAATAGACTAACCCAATTGATGAGGCTTAGAAGCCCTCATGATCTGAACACTTTCCAAAGGCCCAATTTCTGAGCATCACGGTCTTGAGGACCAAGTGCTTCACGTGAGCTTTTGGAGAATATTTGAGATCTAAACCATAACAGGTATGAGTCTTCATGACCTTGGATTAGGGAATGGTTTCTTAGATATGATAACAAAACTAGAGTGATGGTGTGAAATGAGAGAGGAGAAGAAAGAACTGGAGCTCTGCACATAGACAAGCTGGCACTGAACGGGGAGCCCGACTTTTCATCTGTCTCTTGTGGGTTCTGGACTACTATCTTCATGATGCTGGTGCTGCAGGAGGAGCTAGTGCTCCACATGCCAGACTCAACAGCCCTGAGTTTGGAGACGTGGAGGAGGAGCCAGGGAGGGGGCTGCAGGGTGGACCACTGGCTCCTACCGGTGAGAAGAGCCAGCAGGTGAGTGAGAGCATGTGTGAGCTGCACCAGCACGGGTGCCCTGCACTAACCTTCCTAGTGCTACAAAACAACAACAAAAATAGGCTGGAGATGTGGCCCAGTGGTAAAGCACATGCCAAGCATGCACGAGACCCTGGGTCCAATCTCTAGTACTGAAGTCCAGGGGCCAGGGGCCAGCTACTGACTTATTTCCACTTTTTAAAATATCTTATGGTTCATGGTAACCCAGAACTAAGGAAAAGAAAGTTCTGGGAAATAAAGATCTAAGTAGATACAGTTGAAACCCAGCCCATGGCCTTAGGGAGTCTCCTCAAGAGCTCTCTGTACAGTCCAGGCTCAGGATGAGGTCCTGCATTGTTCTTACTCTCTCCCTCAATCCTCTCTTGGTTCCTTCCTTTCACTTATGACTTCATTGTTATTTTGCATGTCTTTTGGTTTAATGGCTTATTATGTGTCTCCACCCTACTCATCTACAAGTTCTCCCAAAGCAAGGACTTTTTCTTATCTACTTCTGAATCCCTAGCATCTAATAGTACTAATGATAATGATGATAACACACAATTATAGCAGTCACATGGATAGCCTCTGCCTTGCACCGAGCCCCGCTGGAATGGTTTCTGTATATTAAATTTTGCTTTATTGAACATAGAGCCCGGTACCTGGCTGAGAGCAGGTGCTCCGCCTCCTCTCTGTGTTCCTACGGGTGCCTGTTGGGATCCCCAGGGCTCAGTGCAGTTTCCTTAAGACACATAGGAGTGGATGCACAGGGATGTCCTAGTGGTTACTCCTTGTTGTGAGGGAAACAAGGGAGAAAACTAATTGGAGAATAACTTGAGGTTTTTGCAAAATCCTTTTTTTTAACCCGAAGGAGCTATTTATTCTAGAAAAGATGTTGCCCTGGTGCACCTCTGATGACACATGGCCCTCGAAAGCATGCCAACAGGGTTATAATTACCTCCCAGGGGGCTCCCTGCAGTCCAGCCAGCCTCACTGATGTCCCTAAATAGCCTTCCTGGCTGCTCAGCCCATCTGCCTAATAGTTGGGCTCACTGTCCACACTTGCTAGCTCGATAGGAAAGGACTTCAGCTTCAGGATATTGAAGATGGCCAACTTTGGCATAGAATATTATTGAATCATTTTTAAAGTTGCATTTAAACACTGTTTGCTAATATATCACTGATAGGCTTCTGTTATCTGTGGTTATATTGCTTTATTGATCCCCGGGTCCTGTGGGCAAGCTGAATGACTAAAGAAGCATGCGTAATCAGGGCCAGACAGCAGCGCCTCTCAAGAGTCTGAGTTCCTGCGTGCTTCTGCGTCTCCAGTTTGTTCCCCTGGATTTATGCTGAAACTGTTAGTGGAAAAATGAAACATTTTTAAAGTTGAATTTATTGTAAAAGTATTTTTTAAAAGTTTAATAGTAAAAGACATAGAGCAACCCACCAAATGGATAGCAGCAAATTCATGAGTGAAGGAACTTCTCCTGTTTCAAATAGAGGTTCTGCCCTTGGGTCCTCAGATCTCCTCTTTCTACCTGTTCCCTCTACTGGAGCCTTTCTGGTCTTGGCGCCCAGGCCACTTAAACTACTCCTGTGAAGAAGATGATGTGACAAATTCATCTAGAATGCTATGATGGTCTAACATGCTCGTCTTAGTATGTGCGTTTAGGTTATGTGCATTTTCAAGAATATCTTTTTTTAAATGAGGGATCTACAAGGCACTGCTGGTGTGAATGAAGGTGGGGTAGCCTTTCTGGACAGCTGTCTGTCAACATTTGGTGAAGTGCACTGTACCAGGCAATCCTACTCTTGTTATTTAAGTTATCCAGGGACTTGCACAGGAATGTTCTCTACAGCAATGTTGATGGTGGCTGGGAGTGGGAGACAGTCTGGGATCTGTTTCTGGGGGTAGTGGCTGGGTACAATGCAATGGTTCACTCCATGCATTACTCTGGAGCACTTAGAAGCAATGGATCAAAATGCATGCAGGAATATAAAAAGCAGGGACCTTGAAAGCAGAGTGATGGACAGAACTATAAGAAATGGGATGAGATAATCTAATATAGTACTTGTTAACATAAATTAAAAATGCATGCACTCAACAATGCACATTTTATGTGAATACATAAGAATAAAATGATGAAGTTGCTTTGAGAGAAAGGAATGAGTGCAGAGCTATGTCTCATTCTCGGATGATGGACATTTGAGGTCAAGGAGTTCTTTGTGGTAGGGGCTGTCTTACATATTGTAAGACACTTAACAGCATCCTATGGTCTCTACCTACTAGATGCCAGTAATACCTTTTCACTGTGACAATCAAAAATGTCTCCAGGTATTGACAAATGTTCCCTGGTAGGGTGAGATGGTCATGGAATCATCACTCCTGGTTGAGAACCAACGGTGTAAGGAACAAGGATAAAAGGCAATGAGTGAAGCTGGGCGCAAGGGCCCACACCTGTAATCCCAGCAGCTTGGGAGGCTGAGGCAGAAGGGTAACGAATTGAAAGCCAGCCTCAGCAACTTAGCAAGATCCTGTCACTAAATAAAATACAAAAAAGGGTTGGGGTTGTGGCTCAGTGGTTAAATGCCCCTGAGTTCAATCCCTGGTACCAAAAAACAAAGAACAACAACAACAACAACAACAAACCCCCAAAGCTGGGCATGGTGGCACATGCCTATAATCACAGCACTTTGGGAGGCTAAGACAGGAGAATCCCCAGTTCAAAGCCAGCCTCAGCAATGGCAAGGCGCTAAGCCACTCAGTGAGACCCTGTATCTACATAAAACACAAAATAGGGCTGGGGATGTGGTTCAGTGGTTGAGTACTCCTGAGTTCAATCCCTGGTATCAAAACAAAACAAAACAAAAAACCCTAAACAACTGCAAAAAAGCCAATGAGTAAAAATATATATGCAAAAGATGGGCCTGAAGAAAAACATAAATAAACAGAAGTCATTCCCAAAGGGCAACATTTAACTCAAAAGAACACATTGTGAATGGCGGGACTTCAACATGAGTGTCAGAGCAGGTAGTGCTTTTCATCACAGCCACCAAGACCACTGCTGCTCTGTGTGTGCATAGGCTTTCCAGTGTGCATGCATGAGGTACAAAGTCACTTTTTGTTTCTTAGACTTGTAGTGTTAGGAAGAAGATGTTCCACAAAGTAATGTCTGAGCATGACCTAATCCTGAATGGCTAGAGGCTAGCTTTGCTCTGAAAGAAGCAGTCACTACTGAGGAGAGGCCAGCAGACTTGTTAGTACAAAGGATCCTGAATTGTCCCTCTTCAGCTTATCAAGGAGCAAGGTCCTGGGGCCTCCTGCCGCCTGCTGGAGGAGCCTGGTGGGTCACTCTGACCCTTCCACTCTTGACCTCTTTTCCTTCTCTGTTCAACCTGTTGTAAATTGCTGAGCAAGCAGAGGTCCAGCTAGAGAGCCGGCCGTGGCCAGTCGTGAGTAATTGGAAGGAAGATGGGATTGGAAACTGTCCACGGCTCTGGATTTGACCTTGCGATGTCAAATCATGGAGAATGTTGATATTTCACTTTGGAGGATTTTTCTTAGGAAAGGGATAAATATGTCTAATTGTAGAATAGACTGGTTTGGGGACAGTAAAGGCCCGCCAGCATGCTCCTGCTCAGACTCCTATTTCAATAAAATATACCTTAGATCTTGTAAAATTTAAGTCTTATGAACATTATCACTTTATAACATTTAGTACATTTAGGTTTTGTTGTTGGAGTAACACTGAAGGCAGATTTGAGGACTGCAACTTCTCTTGATTCAGCCTTGGTGAAAGAGACCACAGAAACTTGAACCCTGTCCAGCTATTCTAGGCCCCCCAAGATTACAGCTGACAGGGTACCTTACTCTACTCCTTCACTCTCTTCTCTTTTTCACTTACTCCTTCTCCTCTTCTATCTTCTGTTTGTCTTCTTCATTTCCTTTCTTTTTTATCCCCCTTCTACAAAATATTGAGTGCAAATTGTAAGAATATCTAAGATTAGAAGAAGAGGAGGAGGGAGAAAAGGAGGAGGAGGAGGAGAAAGGAGAAGAGAAGGCGGAGGAAGAGCAGGAAGAGGAAGAGGAGGAGGAGGAGGAGACAAATGAACTGCAAAAGGTTCTGACCAAGATTCAGATCAAGGAACATTTTCTCATACTGATTGTTATGGGTTGAATGTATCCTTCCCTTCAAACTCCTATGTCGTTATCCTAACCCCCAATACCTAAAAACATGACTTTATCTGGATATAAGATTTCTCAGATGTATTAGTTAAGATGATGGCAATAGGGAGTACAATGGGTCTTAATCCAACATGATTTATGTCCTTATAAAAGGAGAATTTTGGATGCAGAGGGGAAGGCAGACTGGGGTGATGTGCATACAAGTCAAGGAATACCAAAGGCTGCCAGGCCACCAGAAATCAGGAAAGAAGCCTGGGGTAGATCCTTCCTTATTACCATAAGAGGCAACATGGGCCCTGCCCACATCAGGCTTCTTTCCCTCTGGAACTGTGAGACAATAAATTTCTTTTTAAGCCACCCAAGTTGTTTTACTTTGTTACAGCAGCCTCAGGAAATTAATACATTGACCATTTCCTTTTTAAAAATTTGTGTTAAAATGTATTTATCAGCCTATAACAAATTATTTATTTACAGGTCATACTTAGGATTATAAAAACTTTTTAGAACCTGTAGGCTAAATATTACCATGGTGATAAACATTTGTTCACAGAATCTGGCTGGTGGGCTAGTTCATGTTTTCCTGCCTCCCATGGGTGATCTGTGGGTGACTTTAGGGGATAATGCATCCAGGTTTGTACAAGGAGTTCCTCTGATCCACCAAGCTAACTTACCAACATGGTGGAGACTCCATTTTAACTATATGCTATTTTCCTGCTTAAACTGCAGCTGCAAAGAGGTCAGGCTAATGTTATGAGGACTAAGAGCTCCCAGTCCATATTGTCACTCTTAAGGATTTTTGACACTGGGTCCATGATGAACAGCAGAGTTTCTCAGCTGCCATTGTACCCTCCTCAAACCACTTTGCATTTCGGGTCCTGAATGTGAATCCGGTTCCTCTAACTAGATATAGCTGCGTGGGATAGACAAGGTGAATTGGATCAGAAGTCATCTTACTGACCCTCTGATTCTATTCACAAAGTAAGGTCTTGGTGAGTATTTTCTGGATTTCAAGAGACATTTGTGGCAGAAAAAATGAATTCTTTTTTTACACTTCCCTGGTTTCTGGATCAGGGAAGTCCAGACAAAGGATAATGAAGCCCAATAATTTAGTAAGCACCAATTCCTTGCATTAACTCCCTTCTTGTACAAATATTTCGACTGTGTTCTGTTTACTGTGGGCTGAACTGAACTCCCACTGTTATAGACAACATGGATGAATGATGTTCTCCATTTCTGTGAGCCTTCTGCAGCTTGCAGGACACCATTACATTACTAAACCCACACAGCAGCCCTGTGCAGTTAATATTATTATATCCAGTTTGCAAGTAAGGGATCAGTGCCGGAGAGCTTTTAAAATGTGTTTGCCCAAATTTGCTCAAATAATAAAGCTCCAGAACTCGGATGGAACTAGGATATTTCCATTTCCACACTTGCGTGGAGATTATGGTGTAGAAATCAATTTCACAGGTCTCTCTCTCATCCAACCACTAAATTCATCAGGTTTTTCTTCAGGCATCATTACTGCTGATGCCCAAGAGAAAGAAGATGACCCAGCAGGGATTACCTTCATTTCTATGCCCCGCCCTGTGGTAGGCGGAGTTCCAGGATAAGCCTCCTCTCCCCCTCCCCTTTTTACCCCCAAATGAGTCACACTCCTGTGTAATCCCTTAACCTTGGATGTGGACAGGACTGGTGACTTGTGACAGTGCTGAGATGCAGCTCCTGTGAGTAAGTGTCATGATTTGAGAGTCCAGCCTAGCAGATTGGAGAAGATTCTCTCTGCTGGCTTTGCAGATATGAGCTGCCCATGTGACAAGAGGATCACATGACAAAGAACGGAGAGAGGCCAGCAGAGGTCAAGACAGCACCCCTGCTGATGGCCAGAACCAAAACAGGAACAGAATTCTGCCTGTGGGATGAACAGGTGAACTTTGAAGAGGCCCCTGAGCTTCAGTGAAGCGCAGCCTAGGTGTATACCTTCATTTCAGCCTGTTGAGACACAAGAAGAGGGCCCGGCCATGCCATGCCCAGGCTCCTGACCCATGGGAGCGGTGAACTCCTAAATGTCTGTTCTCTTAAGCTGCTAAGTTCATGGCAATTCATTACCAACAGGAAACTAATGGGCACCCTGAATCCCTCTCCCAGATGACCAGTCACATTCCAGCAGGAAAGTAGGAAGGAGCCGGCTGAGTAGGATGTGGGTGGAGCCTGAACAACTGAAGCCAGGAGTGTGAGCCCATACGAAGGGGTCATCCTTTTGATGAGCTCGTTGGAGTCAGCTTGCTTTCACAGTGCTTCCTTCAATGTCTGCTCACCATAGTCCACCTATGGTCTTCACCTATTTCCTGAAGAAAATGGGTGGAGCCAGGCATGTGGTGCACGGCTGTATTTCCTGTAATGGCAACAGCTCTGGAAGCTTAGGCAGGAGGATCACAGGTTCAAGGCCAGCTTCAGAAACTTAGTGAGACCTATTTCAAAACAAAAAGGGCTGGGGTATAGCTCAGCGGGAGAGTCCTTGCCTAGCATGTGCAATGCCCCGGGTTCAATAGCCAGCATTTTACATGTGCACATGTGGTTGAAAAGGCAGTTCTGGAATTCGTGCTCATAATTTTGGCTATTTCTCAGTTTTGTCCTACCCTCTGCATCAGCCTGCACGCCGTGTTCACCACTGTCTCCACCCTCACCTATACACAGCGGACATCCTGCAGGCCCTGCCCTGCTCTTGCAGGCTGTCCTAACCCGGGCTCTGCCTCCCAGGCTACTGAATGGCTTGAAACACTCAGGCCCTCAGGCTTGAAAACCCCTTTTCATGTAACTAGGACAAAGTTTTTTTCTTCTTCTTCTTTTGGTGGTACTAGGGATTGAACCTAGGGCCTTGTGTATGCGAGGCAAGCACTCTACCAATTGAGCTATGCCCCCAGCTCCCTAGGGCAAAGATGTTTGTTTTGTTTTTTTACAGTGGTGGGAATTGAAGCCAGGGCAAGCACCGGTCCACTGAGCTACATCCTCCACAGCTTTAATTCAGTCTATATCTGTTATGGTTTGGATGTGAGGTGCCCCCAAAAGCTCACATGTGAGACAATGAAAGAAAGTTTGAAGGAGAAATGATTGGGTTATAGCCTTAACCTGATCAGTGAATGAATCCCTAATGGGATTAACTGAGTGGTAACTGGAGGCAGGTGGGGTGTGGCTGGAGGAAGTGGTTCCGTGGGGGTGTGGCTTTGGGTATATATTTGCATCTGGCGAGTGGAGTCTCCTGCTCTCTGCTTCCTGATCATGTGAGCTGCCTCTCTCTGCCAAACTCTCCTGCCATGATGTCCCACCTCACCTGGAGCCCCAGAGAATGGAGCCTGCTGTCCATGGATTGAGACCTCTGAAACTGTGAGCCCTCAAATAAACCTTTCCTCCTCTATAATTATTCTGGTTGGATCTCTCAGTCACAGTGGTGAAAAAGCTGACTAGAACAATATCATAGATATTTCAAGAAAATGGAACCACTAAATTTTCTCTTTCTGATCTTTTAGAGTGCTGTCCAGCTGTGTCAGGGGATAGGATAGAGATTTCATTCTATGCTTTCATGTTATCTCAGTCTCTTGTAATTCAAATAATCTGTTTTGGGGGAATAGATAGTTTTGTGGGTTTATTTATTTATTTTGGTATTTTCTTCCCTCTCTTTCCCCCACCCCAGTTTAGTGCCTGCTTTTGGGAGTGAGTGGGAAATGGGTAGAGTAGGGGGATGCCTATAAGTGGGTATTTCAGGTTACGCTGCCTGGAAAATGGGCGATGATAAATTCTACCTGCAGGACATTTATGGGAAAGTGCTTTTGGGAATAAACCCCTGTGAGGGGTGAAGAAAAAGTGAATTTGCAGTTTTGTGAGGAAGCTCAACTCAGGAGCACATATTAGGAAGACCCTATGATCTCAGTTCCAACCCACATTCTCCAGTTGATAAAACTGACCTAAGAAAAGACTGTGCCATTTTGTGTTTTATTTCTCTTCTAGTTCTAAACCCAGAGGAGAAGACAGGGGCTTTATTTACTGGTCTTTTGAAAATCTAGCCAGAACGGTGAAGGTGGTGATAACAATGACAATAATGACGACACCGAGCCCATCTGAAGCTCAAGGAGGTTGCTCAAACCTCCATGTGCTCCATTAGGCACATGTTTGCAGCAACCAATGCTACCGACACCAGGTTCGTTCTTTGTGGCTTCAATTTGGCAGCTCTTGGTATCCTTTAAAAATAAATTTGCATGGGTAACTCAAGAACATGCAGCCAAGAGTGAACCTTCACCTGCATTTCTCTATGTAGCCTCGTGTTTGGGAAGTCCCAAACCATCAGTTGTCAACTCCATAGAGTTCCAGGCGGAGTTCCTAGGTGTCCTAGGTGGAGTTCCCCCAGCAGGGAGGGAAGATTGAGGAATGTGAGCGAGCTCTGCTATGAACAACAGCATCCCAGCTGCAGGTGCATCTTGTGGAGACATGGGAAGGGCCTTCAATAGTTACCTTTGCTTCTACCTTTCTGGGCTGCCTAGGATCAGGACTTTAGGACTTCCTGTTGAAAAAATAGGCCTAGGAGTCCCAAGGTGTAAGTACAGCCTAAGGAAACATTCTCATGCAAATAAGAATTTAGCTTTCTATTCAGCCTGCCCAGTGTTTGGCCTTTATTAGCAAGTTACTTTCTCTCTCTAAACACCGTTTCCTTTTTATTTTTAATGTAGAGATAATTGCAGTACTTGCCTCATAAGGTAGTGGGAGAACAAGAAGAGATACACTGCTGGGCGTGGTATATATACACTGCACGCCTGTAATCCCAGCAGTTCCGGAGGCTGAGGCTGGAGGATCATGAGTTCAAAGCCAGCCTCAGCAAAAGTGAGGTGCTAAGCAACTCAGTGAGACCCTGTCTCTAAATAAAATACAAAATGGGGCTGGGGATGTGGTTCAGTGGTTGGGTGCCCCTGAGTTCAATCCCCGATAACTCCCCCCAGCCCCTGCAAAAAAAGATAAACCATGCAAAGTGTTTAGCACGATGCCCAGAACATAGTGAATATCTATACATATAAGCTGCTATTATTAAATGAGTAAGAAGATGATTTAAACTTTTATTCAATTGTTGTAATAATATGTACCACAGGTTGCAGGGGAACATGAGGTAAAATGAATGAAAAGTATTTTTAAAAATGCAACCATAACGTATCATCATTTATATTGAAATTAACATATGCTGTTCCATCTTTCCTAAGAAGGGTGTGGGTATGGAGGAACTTCTTTTGCAATGACTGCGACTCAGTCCATCAGACCTCAGCATAGACCCTTTGGTGTATTACAGTGTTTGTTCCAGCTTTGATCTGGGGACCCAAGTCTCCCTAATTCAAAGATATGCACCGACTCCATGGGGAGCCAGTGAGCACCTTTTCCAGAAGAGTCCCATCCCAGGGAAGTTGCTCCTAGTGCTTCAGTCACCTGCATCTCAGTGATAATGAGGCTCTGCAGATTAGCATGCGGAATGCCACAAAAATGCTTTAATGTGACAATAGTTGCCCATTAATTATCATGAGAAATGTTGCACATGGGCTCTTGTCAAACTAAAGAGCCTTAAGATAGGTGGGGTGGAGAAGCCCTACCTGCTGCCTTGCATGCAAGGAGTGTACCTTTAGACTGCACCACGGGGGACTGGACCTTAGGGTCAACCTCTAAAAGTTCCTCCATCCAGTCCTTTGTCTAGGTTACCTGCTGTCCGATGCTGCACAAGGGCTAACAAGAGCTTCCTTTGGAATGTTGCTAAAAACCTCTTGAGTGCAGCTAGAGCTCCTAGGAGTACAGGGACCTCAGACTTCATTGAACTTGCACAGTAAGGTGGTATGTGTGGTTCGGTGCCTAATTTGCTACATAAAACATGGTAAATAAATGTCAATGTGTGGCAGTATTTGGTTTCAGATTTACTTCCTTTAAGTCTGGCAGGGTGTCATGGGAGAGTAGGTAAATCTTGTCCATCTCAAAACCTTTGAATGGCTACTATTAACTATCAAAAAGAACCTAGGTTGTGCATGCTCAAACTGACTTCACCAATTTATGACCATTTGTATGGATAGTCTTTTTAGCGCTGAACAAGCAAGGTTATAAGTTTTACTAGGTACACATCTGTTGTCAAGTCTAGTTGTTAGAAGGCCCAGGCCTTCCTTGGTATTCACGGGTATGCATTGCCACAGTGCCCTAGCATGGCACTCGTCTCACTTGGGGAATCCATGTGTAATGGAGAGTTTCGTGTGCTTTCAGGTGTGCTGTGAGGCCGATCAGGCTCCAGTACTAGATGACTGAAGCCAAGTTACCTAACCTCTGTGAGACCCAGATTATTTTTTTATGAGCATTGTCTTCAATAGCTCATATATATTACAGTGCTTAATACTTTTAATAACTTTGTGCACTAGACAGGACAGCAATACATTCTTACATTCTTATCCCCAATTTATAGATGGGAAAACTGATGTGCAGAGAATTTAAGCAATTTGTCTTGAGCCACATATCAGTAAGAGGTGGACTTAGGGCTTAAATTAAAATCTGACTCAAATGCCTGGTTTTTCTCCCAAATCAGAACCAGAAGTATATATGGAAGCATGATTCAGACATCTAAATATTGCTACTCTGAAGAACAAACTGTGTATGATAAAATACACAGATAAAATGCACTCTTACAAACTTAGATTACTTGCCATGAGTTGAGTTGTGCTCAGCTGGGTTTAATAATGAAAATGTAATACTTGGAAATCTTAATAAAAAATGAGAGAATTTTATTTTCATGGTGCTGGAGATTGAACCCAGGGCCTTGTGCATGCTACGCAAGCATTCTACCACTAAGCTACATCCCTAGCCCAAAAGTTTCTTTTGACCAGTCCAGTTTTATGTGGTCTTCATTTCCTCTGAACTCTGGCATTTTTGTTTGTTTATGTCACTTATTTGAAATACAGCAGCTATGGCCCACAGGAAGAGTGACCCAGCATATGTGTTTTATTACTCCAACCAGAAGAAGCATACCTGACTCACCACCAGGTCTCCCTGGCGCAACACTGACATCTGGGTCTGAATCCCAGTTCTACCGATTGGTCCCTATGTCTTTGCACTCTAACTTTTGTGTTTGTGAGGAGGGAATAACAGCCCCTGCTCTAGTGTATAGACCCTGCCCAGGATGGATTCTGGAGATGACAGTACAATGGCTGCCTCCACGGCTGACTACAACTATCATTAATTCCAGAAATAATTATGCTTATCGAACCACTGCAGACTGACCAGTGCTTCCTTATGCTTGTTGGGTCTGCATGGATTTATTCTTGCTTCCAATGTTCCTTTTTCAAGTGATTCACTTCTTAGACATAGCCCCATTTAAAGAGGAAAGAATCAAGGGAGTGATAAAAATAAAAGAAAGGGTTTGCGAGAGCTGTGGCCAATAATTTAGGTCATTTTGACTAAAAGATGCTCCATACCACCAAAGGCCTTTCACCAAAGGCTAGATGAATGAATGGCTTTATGTCAGTGAGCTCCAAAAGTGAGGAGGTATTTCCTCCAATGAGCCAAATCTGTCATTCAAAAAGTTCACCTAGATGATGAAAATTTCTCTTTTGGCTATCCTGAAGGGGCTAAACTGAGATCAGAGGTCCTTAGCCTTGAAATGGGCAGCTCTAGTCATTGCTCCACTTTCTGAGTAATAGTAATGGATCATTGGAGGCAGGTGTTAGCAGAGGTGGAAGCAGTTTTGGTGTCATCTGGTTTACCTTTGGCAGAAGCTGGAAATGGCTTTGCATCTGTTTTTTAAGATGTCCCTCTTTGTCACAAGTGTCTAATATCCTTTGGTTTGTGTAAGATTTTTTTTTTCAATTTGTATCAATTCAGCCTATGGGTAATAACTACTTTTCAAGTTTGGAAGTTGTAGTTTTTGACCCCCACCGAAAATGAGTCCATATTATATAAAAGTCACAATCTTTAACTCTTATTTTGGCACCATGAGTTTGCAGCTTTCCCATCCAGAAGTGGAATGTCTTCAATCCTCCCTCTGCTAGACTTATGGTTTTCTTTAGTCAGTAGGATGCAGAAGTGATTAACCCAGTTATGTGCCTAGGTTTTAAGAGCCTCACGTGCTTCACTTAAACCCCGGAATCCTGTCCAACTGAGCTTTCTCATCCCAGCTGGGGGGTGAGAAAAAATGAGCTCAGTTGTCAAAACTAAGGTTACTTTAGACTAGCCATCTCTGATCCAACCATGGGGCTGATGGCAAAGTGTGAGCCCAAGCAAGGCCAGAAGAACCACTCAGCTGGGACCAGCCCAGAGAACCAGTGGATTTGTGAACTATAAACATAAATGTGGTTGTTCTTTTCTAAAATAAAAGTTTTTAAATTATTTTTATTGTTTTCAATTTTAAATACATTTAATTGGCACACAATATTTGTACCTATTTATGAGGCAAAGTATGACACATGGTTGTTCTTTTAAACAACTAGTGTTTAGGGTGGTTTGTTTGCAGCAGAAGCTGATACACCAGTGTTTGAGGCTGTCAAACACTGTCCAATTAATCTGTCAAATCAAATTAATTGGTCTAAGATGGACTTAGCATGGATATATTTTCAAAACTCTCTGGGTAATTCTAATGCACAGCCAGAGTTGAAAACCTGTAGCTCAGACGAAGAAATTTAGTGTTTTGTTGCCTGAGTTCAGGGGATTTGGGCATAACATTGACTTAACGAGGCATCTTTGAAATTTGAGTGCATCTAAGTTTAAAATGAAAGAACACTTCAGCTCATTCACTTACAGAAAATAAGCCAACATAATTGCACAAAAGTACAAATGTCTCCAAATTTTTTTTGGCAAGTGAAAAGACGGAACTAACTGTAGGCATAACTTATTCTAACCTTAATTTGTATAGGTGGAGAAATTGGAGCCCAGAGAGTTTGCATGACTTGATCAAAGTCATACAAGTAATTTTTGGTAGAGTTGACTCCATGTGAAGCCTCCTTGCTTCAAATATCTTTATTGCTTGGTTCTTCCACAGGGTGACAATGACATGATCCTCATTTTGATTTGTCACATGTGACTAAAATAGCATCTATATAGGGATAAGATTAGGATAGGTTATCTTAAAAATGTTAATGGTTTAAGAATAAGGTAGTTGAGTAATGGAGATACAGCTCAGAGATAGAGCACTTTCCTAGCATGTGTGAGGCCTTAGGGTTCAATCCCTAGAATTGGAAAAAAATAAAAGATAATTTATGGGGCATCCTTCATCTTTTGTGGTTGATAAGAAGAATGACAGGTTTGTTGATTATAAAATGTGCCCGCCTTCCTGTCAGAGATAGAAGCTGCCGTCTTTTTAAGAACAATTTATCTGTTCTTTATGAAACCATAGTGGGATCCAGCAGGATTCAGAGTGCTTAATTCTTCTTGTTTTTGAGGTGGGGTCTTGCTATGCTATCCGGGTTGCCCTCTCATTCCTGAGCTCAAGCTGTCCTTTCCTTAGTCTGGGAGCAACTGGGATTACAGGCACATGCCACCACACTCAGCTAAGCATTTAGTCTTATCAAAAGAGAAAGAAGGCAACTGAATTATGGTCAATGAATTAAAGCAGTTTATTTGACATTAATTGCAGAATTTACAGCACTACCATTTAATGATAGGAATAAAAATAGAAAGAATCCAGTGTAAGAACGTTGCACACAAAACATCAAGGTGCGAAATGAGCAAACTGGAAAATGCAATTAACATTCAAGGAAATCTTCCAGAGGACTGGGTACCTCATCAAAGGTGAGCATTCCCTGGATAATGAAGTGTGATCCTCATCCCCACCAGGACTTCAGGGTAGCCACTGATGACCATCCCTGGAAAATCTTTCAGCACATTCTGACTCTATGTGTCTGAGATGGGGCAAAATCTGCACTATGATGTTCTCTGGGAATATAGCTCAGAGTGAAGAGGAAATCAGACTGTGGATCAGTATGTAGGTTTTCTTCTTCAAAACAGGAGGGAGTATAGATTTTGGGGGGAGGGGTGTATGTTCCTGGTTTTAAATATGAAAGGTGATGTCAAAGGGATTGACTAAAAGTAACAGTTTAACACTTTCTCTTAGGATTTTCTTGGATACAATATCTGGAAAAGCAAAGAAACAACAAAAGGTGTGCATGTGACTTTGTAATTGCATGTCCTCCTTGAATCTGGTGTGAGACCTATGACCGGTAGTTGGGTTTCTACTGAAGAGCTGGATTTCTGGAATAGTCACTCAGAAGGCAGGTGGCAGGGTGTGGTCAATGACAGAGGTGCCCACATTTCCCCATAGCTTAGTGGGTCTCTTTTCCATTTTAAAACTTTAAACAGAGCTGGGGCAAATTCTTCGGTCTTTACCTCATCCCTTCTCTCATTACAGTCATCTTTAAATACCATAAGACAACCAACAGATTAGAAGAAAAGATTCAAACCCCACAAACCAGCATGTGAAATTCAATGGTGTCTTGAATACCCAAAACAAACATCTCCAGCCAAGACCTTACTGTGAGGAAACTGCCAAGACCAACTTGGACTGTGAGAACAAAACTAAAGATATTGGTACTTGTTTTTACCCACATTGGTGGGAGGATAGTTTCTCTTGGGAGAATTCACCAACCAAGGATCTATAGTACCTGTGCTAATAAAGTATTGATCCAGGTGGAAACATTTGAATAGGAAGAATAGAAAGATATTGGCAGGGCTCTTTCTCTGCAGTTCAGGGAAACACCTTCTTTGAGAAAAGCAAAAGATGATAGTTAATTAGAATGTTGGCCAATTCCTAATTATCCTCACCATGAAATTCTGTGGCATCCTGGATTTGTGGAGAAAAGACTGAACTATTATTCTTGGACTAAGGGAAAAAAATAAAATTTGGTGATTGGAGATAGAGATTTAAAACAAAACCAAAACCAAGTTAATGCCTGTACCATTTCATTACTGATCTCCAAACTTCTGTAGATTTTTAATCAATTGGTTAAGTGTGAAGCTTGTATTCTTATTTCAGAAATTCCAATATGGTGGGCATTTTAAAACATTTCATGGTGAAGACTTGCACCATTTGGGTTTGTGTAGCATAAAAAACATAATAAAGGACATTATATTTTGCCTTCAAGGCAGTATCTGTTAGTCATATGATTACCTACCTGGTAGCTAGATAGGTTTTGAAACTTGACCTTTTATCTCAGGTAGCAAGCTCCTTGACATACCTGGTGCTAGGGAAGGGGGAACGCTCCTGGATTGTAGGCTAACTCTTGAGCTAAATGCCAAACTGAGCTAAAATCAGGAGTATATGGGGAAAAAGATACCATTCTACAACTTTTTTTTTTTAAACCAGGGATTTAACCCAGGGACAATTAACCACAGAGCCACATCTGCAGCCCTCTTTTATATTTTTAGAGACAGGGTCTCTCTCAGTTGTTTAGGGCTTCACTAAGTTGCTGAGGCTGGCTTTGAACTCACAATCGTCCTGCCTCAGCCTCCTGAGCCGCTGGGATTACAGGTGTGAGCCACTATACCCAGCTCTACAACATTTAGATATGATTTGCAAGCAGAAATAAAGTAGGCTTTGATGGCTGTGTTCTTGATTGGTTCCATAGCTGTGTTACAGCTTGTCCCCTAAGAAAGTCAATAGCCTGGGTGATGTGTATGCCTGCTCTAAGATGGGAGCAAAGCACAGAGAGACAGCGGGGTCTCCTTTTCCCTCTTGCAGGGAATTGGGAAGTTAAAATATAACTTAGAAACAAAATATTAGAAAACCTGATTCCATACCTGTCTTTGATTTTCAAGTAAGTATCTCCAAAAGTCATAGATGGGATAGCTAAATGGTATGCAGAGGATAGGTGGGGAGGAGTTTGATTTGGAGGAGCCCCACTGGACTGAGTGGACCTGGACCCTTTGCAGTAGTCAAGATAGAAGAAAGCTCTTCCTTGCTAGCCCAGCTAAAGTCAACCAGATGGCCCACCACAGCCTTGACTGGGTGAGTGCCTGGTGGGTCCCAGAAGGTTTGAGTTTCCCATTTTCTCTTCCTTTCCATTCCTGTGTGAATTGGGGTCTGCCTTCATGCTGGCATGTGCTCAAGGCCAAGAGGTCTCAGAGTGTCAGGGTGTAAAAGACAGGGATGTTAGAGTTTGGACCCAGCTCTCTTTAAAGCTGACAGACATGGAGATCTCTTCCTAATGCCCCAAACCTACCTTCTATTCCAGACCTTCCCTTTACTTCCCAGGCCAGGCCCATGTTTCTCCAGGAGGGCAGGAGATAAAATCAGGCCAAACTGGTGATTCCATAGTTCTGTGTCTCCAAGGAAAAGGACATCCATTGGCACAAAGTATTGAGTAAAAACCCTTTAATAACAAAATAACATTCACAATGTAGCTACTTCAGATGTCAGTAAAACTCAGCTTACACTTGATTCAACATCACTTTCCACAAAGTTAAAAAAAAAAAAGGACATAAGTAGCAAACAAAATATACCTCAAATTTCATAAGACAAGACTTCTTGGCAAATCCTAGTGAGCCAGACCCCTGCTTTGCCTGTAATAAAAAGGGTTGGACACGCTCATGTCTCAGATACCCTTCTGTTTTCTTTGGATGAAAAATGCATTTGAACTTTATAGATGCTACAATATCTGCATCAAGAGGAACAGTTTGTGGGTTGTGTGAGGAGAATTTACTGAAACAAGTATCGATTTGATTTATTGCAGAAGAACATACAAAGCTTTCTAGAAGATTAAACACTATTACAATCAACTGTCTTACAAAAGCCCATTTTAAAATTCTTGTATCCATTCCCATCTTTGGCAGATTAATAAAAGGAAAAATAAAAAGACTATATTACAAAGCTTTCATTATCACAACCTACTTTATAAGGCCAAATGAAAATGTTTCTCTGTATTATTAATGAAAGCACATTTGCAACACGTTCTCACTGACAGATAATACGAATGCTCGACTGTCAGTGATTTCTAACATTTTGCATTGCACACTGCTGTGTTTCCACCATAGTTTCTAATATGCACTCTCCTATGCAAAACAAAGTGTGCTTGGCAGTTGATTTGGCTTTACGTCAAGCATACTGGTTTGGAAAATAGGTCCAAAATTTGAGGATGGATCTCAGAACCCAAATATAAGAATTAGTTTGCCCAATCCACAGCAGCGGAAAACTACAAGATAATTGAGGAATTTAAAATAAGATGGTTTTCCTAAACTGGGCTTCAAACTTTTTTCTTATACTCCCCTTTAGAAGATAGGTGTAGCATTTCAGAGCAAGTCAACTCTGGCTATGGAAAAGAAAAACCATGATATAACCACACAGAGGAAGTTCTGGGGAATGGTCATATATTTTTGTCCAAATCACTGGAAAAATGTTGGTGGGGCTGCCCATGGGAGTGGACAAAAAATGCCAGAGAATTGTTGATATTGATGCCCTTTGAGTTTCTACTAGAAACTGATTGGATATCAAAATACTGGAGAAAACCCCACAGAAGTCAAAAATAGCCATTCCCAAACAGACACCGAAGGGAGCTGGAGCTGGATGAATTGGCATCACCCTATACATGGCCACTTAGGTCTGAGGTCACAAACATAAAGCCAAAAGAACACATTTGAGTGGAAATTAAAAATGCAGAGGTGAGTTGCTTTTTGATGCTCATTTTCAAACCCCTTTCAGATATAGTGCTATATCTGGGTTATGAGGATCCCAATTTGTGGCATGCAAATTTGAAAAAAATTGGCTAACAAACTTGAAATGACTTTTCTCATTATAAAAATTTGAACCCAATTCAATCTGGCTTGTTTTGAAATCCCAACAGGTGTAAAGATATTTTTGAGGTGAGACATCTCCCAATAAAACCAAGATTACCACCGTCTGAGGCTGAACTGTGTACATTTTCACAGTTTAATGTATACACAACTGTTCCACAACTGCTAACAAACGATAGGCGCCCATGCATAAATAATGTCCATTGAACCAAAGAGGAAGATCTAGTTCAAAATGAAAAATGTTGCTATTAAGACCACAATGCATCACACCGCTAAATTTTTAGCCTCATGCATAAAATTATAGCACTGATTGGCAGTTGCTAATCATAATACTACACTGTTAACACAGAACAATTAATTGTTCAGACCAAGTACCACAAATGTAGAAAATAATTATTTTTTTTTCAACAGAGCAAATGAACACAGATTGTTTCTTCAGCAAAATATGAAACTGTAAACTTTGGGCTCATTCTGCAACTTTCCCCAATCCAGAATAAATAAAATCCAAAGGGGGGAAGAAAAGAACATACATTTTCTTTTTAAGCGCACCTTTTCGTCTATTACAAAAGCACAACCTAAAACGTATAAAGCTTTTTTTTTCTTTTTTCTTTTTTTAAATTACAGTTACCAAAAGAAACAGTGAATAATTTATTACATACGCTATAATAACATTACTCTAAACACTATTATCTATGAGGTATATCTGAGAAAATTCGGTAAGGAATTGCGCGGTCTGCATTGCCAACATGCCCAGGTTCATATTAAAGCTTTGGAACCGTGAAGAACTAGAAAAGGGGGAGAATGGGAGGCAGGAGGAGGAGACATAAAGAACCTTTGGTATTAGTACAAATCTTGTTCTTTGCAGGGTTGCATTGCAAAGCACCACAGTACAATAAGCCCACCAATTTACTGTATGGAGGCCCAGTGGAAGCTGAGGTATTCACAGGAAGGATTAAAAAAAGCACAGAGAGGTCCAGACTGGCTAAATCGTTGCTTTGGTTCAAGCAAGGCACTCGTCCGTGGTTATGTCACACTTTGCAAGTGAAGCATGAGGCTGAGGGGGATTGCTGAGGCGGGGTCTGCCACCTGGGGATGTTTTCTGTGTTCAGGCTGCCATTGAGCTCTCTGCGTTCTCGCTTGTGGGACTTGGTGGTAGGAAAGGTTGGGGAAGGTTATGTTTGCTTATGGGGCAGCACTCTGCTGTTTAATGGATGAGGCTACTTTTGCTGTCTCCCCGGTACAATGAGAATTCTATTTCTAATAGGAATTTGGGAAGAAAACCAAGGTGATTTACTGCTTGGAAGGAAGGCCTTACAGGTTTGCCTCATAAAGGCAGAAGATGGAGCTTTGAGCTTGATGGTATGGGAAGGACCTTTCACGTGCATCAGGATGGTGCATGGAAACCACAGAGAACTGAAGGTTTCTTAGTTGGTCGGTGTATTTTCTAAATTCCTCTACTATACACTCTGTTGATGTGTGGAACTGATGAATTCATTGGTCTTTTCCTTTGTTATCTTTATTGTCTAAATGGTCTCTTTAAAAACTCAAAGATTACTGTATTAGGTGAAATTGCAAAATACTAGTATTCAATGAAGAACTATATAAATTAGAGGTGGATATCTGCATGTGTCTAAAACTCATTTGGTCAGAAATTGAAGAAGATTCATTGGCTAACATACAAATCACTTTGGATGATCTTAAGTGATTTATCATTTAATGGAATCTAAAGGAACTTCAAGAAGGCCAATTAATTTCATGACTAAGGAAAAAAGAGAGCAGCAACTTAAACCATTTTTTAAACTTAGCATATCAATTCCTCTGAAAATTCTGGGGCCATTTATAATTCTGGGGCATCAAATAATGTTGAGTTTAAAATTTTCTCAAATACAGAGTTGGCTTAGAAATGAAATGTAAACCCTATAAGTGAAAAGGAAAAGGAAAAGAACTGAGCAGAAATGTCAAATGTACAAATGGCAATCACGTTCCTTTTCTTGGTAAACATTGACTTAAAAATGTCCATAATAATTAAACTTAATGGGCCAAGAGTGAAATTTCTCCTCCCAGTGAATTAAAAGTTTATTTACACAACACTTTGGAATGGGGAGGTTGGAAAGCAGTCACACTCTTTGGATCAATATGTACTTCCCAGGGCAGAAACCCCAGCATGAGCCCTAATATTTCAAGGTTGGCCATCATACTAGGCAACTGATCATATGTGACTCTGTGATGGTGTAACTAGATAGGTACTTAATGTACCTGTGATTATTCTCACAGAATGAAAGTGTTAACTGATAAGCCCCAGTCCCTGATCATTGCTGAAGGACTGCCACTTTCCTATTTGCCTACATGTAACCAGTGTCACACACAGGTGGCACCATACAATGGAGCCCTGGGGCAGAGTAGGAGGCAGTAGTGGGCTTTGGGTCTGCAGTTATTTGACTTGGATAACTACTTCCCTTCTCTAGACCATAGGGGCTGGACTAAATGAATCCTGAGGTCCCTTCCAGCTCTGCTACTTAATGGTCAGAGTCTCTAAGGTCTAGTAATTGGAAATCTTTACTGTGATAGCTCCAAGCAGAGAGAGAAGTCATGGCTAGGACTGAAGGCCATCTCCAGCCAGTCTTCTTCAACAATTTGGAATTGGAATTTAAGGAATCTAATGACAGCAGCATCCAAATTTGCCTCCTGACCACATGGAGGGGCCAGCCAACAAATAAGAGAAACACAGAAAACATCCCTTTCTAAATTAGCAGCCGCCATCACATAGATAATTATTTCTTTGGGGTATCTGAGCTGTGGCTGTACATACCATACATCAGAGAGAATAGTTCAAATTATAAAAGAGCACAAGCGAAATGCAGACCGCACAGAGAAAGAAATCTTTGGTATCTTTGGTGTCATCAACACGATTAAAATTACAAATGGAAAAAGTCAGTGAGGTAGCCTTCTTTGGTTCTCACTAGAAATAGAAAGTTTTTCCTTTTTTTCTTTTTTTCTGCTTTTTTCCCCTCTTTTGTTGCTTTACACACACACATAGTTCATTCTTGGAAGCAGCTAGTGTAAGGGTTTCTCTGTCTCTCTCTCTCTCTCTCTCTTTTTTTTTTGTCTGATTTTTTTTTAAACTTATTTTTCCAGTTTCCATATAGAAGCCCCGAAATCCAGGCTGGTGAAGCAGGGTCTCAGCTTATGTTTCTGAATGCACAGGTTCAGGTTGAATAGTCATTGCTTGTCCACAAAATTTGCTCTTTTGTTCTGACAGCAAACAAACTGCAGTGCTCTCTGTTGTTTTAAATAAAAAATATAAACTATACAGTGCATCTGTCTCAGATGCTGAATAAGTTAAATAAATAAGTTACAATATGAAGGCTCTGAGGGCCCCAATAATTAAGAGGTGAAGTTCGCCTGGTACCAGGTGGGGCTGTGAACTTAAATTAAATAATTTAATAACCATTACTTAAACTATTTTAAAAGTTAATTCAAGAAGGAAAAATACCCCAAATTCTTTTTTTTTGTAACCTGTATTTCTTCCCTGTCTGTAACAGAATTTCACTGCTTTATAAAGCAAACTAAACTTTGAGAATATTCTAAGATTTTGCATCTCTGATGCACCACTGGTCTATATTTTGATAAATAAGTACAAGAAGTAAAATCAAACTAAAGACAGGATGATTAAATAATTACCCCAATTCTATACATGTATGTACTAGAACTAATTTAAATAAATTAATTACATTAATAGTACTTTACGTATTGGGTCATAACCCAAAGAAACAGGATAAAAAAAATATTTGGGGGGAGGGTCTTCATTTTTTAATGGACAAAATGTATAATCTCTCTCTATAATCTAATTGGAAATAAAGCAGGAAAGTAGAACCTCTAAAGCTCACATTAAAGACCAATTTAGATGTGACAAGCATGGGGAAAAATATCACCATTCCTCACTACCCAGTGCAGCCTCCCCAGGACCACGGCAGCATTATCTCAGCCCAGGAAACCAGAGCCCACTTTCTCCCATTGGTTTGAGCTTTACTTTGCTATTTTTCCTTCTTTTCTTTTTTCTTTCTTTTGTTTCCTTTTTTTTTTCATTTTTTCTTTTTTTTTTTTTTTTTTTTTTTTTTTTTTTTTTTTTTTTTTTTTTTTTTTTTTTTTTTTTTTTTTTTTTTTTTTTTTTTTTTTTTTTTTTTTTTTTTTTTTTTTTTTTTTTTTTTTGTCCTTTTTCAGGTCTTTGGATTTAGCTTTAGTTATGAGAGATCCAGAATAAAGCTATTCAACCGAGGTGATCAAGCGTAGGTATCATTCTAACACAGATGATTAAATAATATCCAAGGTTCCTTTACAAGTTGAGTTTATCTTGGATGTGCCCAAATGAAAGTAACTCCCAAGTGTAGGCAATGAAGATGCTGGGATACTTTTTATATACACAAATATATTCCTGCACTTTGGTTTTCAATGTTACAATAAATAATAATGAAAACAATGTACATTGTAAAAGTACCACATACATGTTACAAGATGATTTAAAATGTATTTATTGTAACAGATTACAGTATATATGTATTGAGTATGTCTATATGCACTTGCGTATGCACAGTCTAGACACCTATGGGTAATGTGTTCATGTAAAGACAACTATGAGAATACCTGTTAAAAGATGCATCTAAAGCTGTATACATCCAAGCTGACAGACCCTATAAATTTTAGGCAAACTTACTTACCAAGGTTTATGCTATATGAAATACCTGCTGCTAAAAATGGATCGAGTACAAGACTTCAGTGGAATGAAAAAACCTGTAGCCATGTGTTTTGTATTAGACACGTTTCTCCACTAAAAATGTATTAGCTGGTTAATTTCAATCAACCTAACTCAAAACCTATATGGGAAAGCTTGGGCTTCAGCTTTCACTTCCTTTAGACTGTCAAAGCCATTTTGGTATCTGAGGACAATGAGTAGTCAAGGTTCTATGGGATTCACACCTCGGCCCACGAGCCTCAACTAGAGGTTTTGTATCTATCTATGTGAGGTCCTATATTATTTTAGTAATGATTTTTGTATTTCATAAGTATTTTGGGACTTTCTAAAACAAACAAACCACCTCTCCACCCAACCTTGGAAAGAAGAAATTCATTGACAGATAAAAACATTGGAGCATCCATATTTAAAGCCAATGTTCTTATCTTAATGAAATTTATACAACCAACTAGGGTGTCATTCTTCTTTAGGGAGGATTTTTGTGACCTTATTTTAAATCTGGAATCTCCTGTTGTTTCAGAGGTGACTTATCTTAGATAAAGGTACAAAATTATTAAGCTATCCAGTTTTATAGACAAATATCAGAAAATTGTAGGTACACTAGCTCTATTCCTTCTTCCTCTATCATTTCCCATTCACTCTTCTTGGTTAATCAATGGTAACAGCAAAAAGCTCTGAGCTGTTGTGAATCCAAGGAGTTATTGTCAAAGTACTTGTGTCTGAGTGTTGCGGTCAACCCTAATTTAACAACAGGTATCATCCTTTTAGTTTTTATGGAGTCTATTATTTTTCAACAACATTGGAACCCAGTCTGTTCTTAGATTTTGGGAAAATTCTAATCATACAACCTCCTAAAGATTTAGGTTCACTGCAAAGGCATGCTGTCATGACACTTTGATAATGACAGAGACTCCTAAAATCCTATCAACATTTTCAAAAGTGGGAAAGTTTTCCGCTATACCTAGGTAGCAGTGGTGGTTATGATTTAAAAAAAAAACTGCTCAAGTTTAATTTATTGGCATTAATATGTGGGTAGCCAGCATAGACAAGCTAAAATGGTTGATTATTTTAAAGGGTATTTAAATGTAGCTTTGAATTACACTACTGGACTTAGAAAAATTGTGTGTGCATGTGTGTGTGATTTATCTTTCTAATTTTGATTTTATTTTAGCTTGAAATGAAAATGAGCTTGGATTTCCTAAACCCACAATTGCCAAGAGCCATGGGAAAAGAGCTGCTGTGTGGCCAACTCTGAATCTTCCAGAGAAAGCATTGCATCGAGTCCTTCCTGGTTCAGGCTAGCCTGTAACTTTGTGTGCCACAACCTAAACACTCTTTTGCATTCTGGAGAAAGCTGCTAAACATTGGTGTTGAGTTTTCTGTTGTTGTTGTTGTTGCTTTCTTTAAAAGATAAATATATCTTTTTAAAAACATTTTTTTGGAATGAAACAGGCGTATCCCCAGTATCAAAATCATGTTGAAGCCAAACATGAAACCTAATTATGTAAAGGCATAAGGTAAAATATCTTTCCACTTGATAGCTGTGAACATTAGAATTTCGGTTGCCTCAAGAAGGTGAAACTTCATGTAGAACCAGTCCTTCACCAGTCCTGTTGTTGCTGATGGCTGAGGCATGCCTGGAATTTTTCTTGGATTGAGGAATGGATTTTAAACTATAGCCAAATCCAAATGGTTATTTTCTCTGAAATTATTCATGTAAAATAATTTTTAAAAATCCTTGAGGAAACTCACTGGGTTAAGTTCTATAACATTTCAATACAGCAATTCTTTTCTTTCAGATTTCTAACAAATTGAAATTCTGTAGGGCTTTAAATTTTGATACATAAATGTACAAGATGCACATATATATTTATAGATGTATGTAATTTTTTTTTTAAAGCAAGCACTTCTCTCTGGTATGACATTATCTAGTATGAGAAATTTATCAAGAATCCTTGGAGGGAAATTCTTGCCTTTTTTATACTGTGACATCTTTCTCTGATCACCAGAGCACTGGTTTGACCAGTTTTGAAATGTCAGGCCACAAAGGCAGACTCTTTTGGCCTACGCATCTTCATGGGATGCCAGAGACCCAGATGCTGAGATTAGTGTGTCAAAGAATCACTAAACAAACCAAGAGACTTGGTTTCTCAACCTTTTCTCAAGAACAACCACTTCTATTGGCCACAAGTCACAAGGACTCATTTAGAAACAGCCAAGTTAAAATTCATCTTCATCAATTCACATGGGAACAATCCCCTGCTGAGAGATACTCTTTTCTTGATCCTTGGCAAAGGACACGTGGAGTATGAGCAAGGGACCAAGGGACACAAGGGAAATGTCAAGGAACAATCCCCTGGGTGGGATGAATTACAAAAATCATGAAGAATCATTCTCTCCCAGCTCCACAGTTGCTGCCCCTGCAAAGGGCCATCTACATGGTTGGGAGTGAGAAGGTGGCGTGGTAGATGATGGGGCTCTCGCCAAAGCCTGCTACATGTCTTCTCTCCAGGATTGAGACACCTCCCCCCAACACCATCACCATGGTCCCACCCCAGTGTCAGCTGTGGCTGCATGCAGGCTTGTCAATGCAAATTGGTAATGTGTACCACCCTGAGGAAACTGATCAATCCGTTGCAACAGGAGTTGGACTTCCCCATGAGAAATCTCTGGTGGATCTACTCACTGAGGGGGATCTGGAACATCCTGATGGAGAGGATCTTCTGGAGAATGATTTTCTGAGCTGGCCTCATATTCCATAGCTGGTGGGAATGGACCACAGACCTTTCCCAACAGTTACAGAAGATGAGCACCCCACCATCAGTGGCCCAGCTCTGGGCTGGATCTGGTAGCTATACCTCACTCACCACCTTGGTTGTGGTTGAGGCATAGAATAGAGATGACTCTAGATACAAATAAAACTCATTTATACCATGAATCTATTTATCAACAGGTTAAATGGTGAAATACTTGAATTTTCTTTCCCAGAAATTTTCATAGAAATTTGAATACTCCAAATCACCCACAGTGGCAAATTAACTCTGGCATGGCATGAGACATGAGCAAAATTCTAAGCTAAATCTTCAGCAAATGAAGCACATGACAAAAACAAGACATGAATTTGGACAGCAAAAATTTGGGGTTATCACCAATGTCAAGTTGATCTATATATGTATTCATATATTATATATATCTTTCTTTAGAAATGCAACTTTACAGCTGATTTTTAAAAAGCTAATAGAAAAGTAGAAACTGGCAATTATTTTTACAGGTTTCCCCCACCCCCAAATGAAGCCCTGTTAAGATGTAGCAATCACGTGAGTATGAGGTTGTAAATTCCTCTATAAATTCTTTGGTTTTGTGGCTAGGGAGAGGATGCGTCACTAAGACCCCTACCCCCACCCTCGCTCCACTTCCCTCCCCTGATGATGAAACTCTGAACATAGAAGGAACCAAGTCTAAGGGTTAAGCAAAGAACATTCAAGTGACAATATCATTTCCCACACTTAGCTGAGCAGAGAGAATTACTCAGTATCCCAACATCTTAAATTTGGAGTCCATGGAACCTTTTGAGAGATTCCATGTTGGGGTAAAAAGCTATAAAACAAAAGGAAAATGATAAAATCAAATAAATGACCCTTTCCTTTCGTTGCTCAGAGAAACAAAATTGATTACCTTTGTACAGACCAATGATGCTATTAGTATTTTAGCCAGGCAAAAGGAGATCATGAACTGAAACAAAAGATGTGAGAAATCCTCATCTTTGGTATTGTAGCTGTTGAGGTTTCTGTTGCTCTGTTCCGTGTTCTTTTGAAAAACTGCATAGGCACAAATTAAAGACAATCTTCAACTTTAAGATTACCGCGTGAGTTGTCGAATGAAGCAGCAGCCACTGAGGCGCTTCCTTATTTCAATTCTTGTCTCAACCCTTTCTTTCAAATCTGCTTCCAAAAAATGTCCCAAGAGGTCTATTTGAACACAGTGCGTCTCACTGTTTTTTGTGGACTTTTTTTTTTTCTTTTCTGGCGTGCTTCCTTTTGTTGGTGATTTCCATTGATTTACGGATTTATTTATTCATTTAATGGGACAGTTCTATTTGTTGCAGAAGTAGGTGCAGAAAAAGTTTCTTTGGTTTCGATTAAGTAATTCATAAAAAAGTCAGTCTCAAGTGTCTGTAAAGAATCATTGCAGCGTTTGGCTTGCTTTGAACACCCCCATGGTGCCCACCTGGGGCCATTCACTGGTAAATATGCACATGTGACCTTCGCAGTCTCCCAGAGTTCTGTGGGTGCTCTTCGCTTGCTGTGGGAAGGTGACAGCCAGGAACCAGAGCTGGCGTGGTAAAGCCACTGCCTGGAGGACGTGGCTAACGTCCTTGGCGTAGCTGGTTCGCTCAGCTCGATATTGAGTCAAATGCAAGAGCTGAATGTCATTCGGAGTTGCAGAGGTTTTTCTGATTTCTAAAAGTAATCACAGTATTTTTAGGCTAGAAAATGGCAAGTAATAAATGTCTTTGGTTTGCAGTATTCTGCTTCTTTGGTGTGCTGTGTTTTCTCCAGATTTATTCAGCTGTTTTGCAAGGATGAGTCAACAATGGAAGAGAGTTAGGACTAGATGACAGGCATGAGCAACGTGTATGGTGGTTTGACTTATTAATATTTTTCTTTCTAGAAAACACTGGAAACATCCCTATTAACGGGATGGTGGAGGAAACAACACAAATTAGAAAGAGAGAGAATGAATTACGTGGTGGTAATAATGCACATAAGGAGGAACCAGATGACTAATAAATCAAGAAGGACATATGAATGATCTTAAAAAATCAAAATATTTTTAAATGCTGCATTTGCTCCATGTACCGTAACAGTTAAGTTGGCCTCCTGAGTGTGCGTCTGCGTTATGTCCAAACAAAATTTGTAGCAAACTGCAAAATGTGCTTGAAGCCATATTCCTAACAATTCCCTAATGACTTCACAACAGGCGTCTTGAAAATCCAGATGCAATGAATCCAGAACCTACCTTCCTTCTGTTTATCTTTGTTGTGCTTGATACTTTGAGCTCAAGTGAACTGATTTGTTTTTTGGTGGATCCAAGACCACATGAGATTTCCAGGAGGTAAAGAAAACTGTAAACTGGATCAACTTAAAGCTTTCCACACCATTTGTTGAAAGATGCCTGAGTTGGAAAAACAGGTCTTTGGATTTTTATTTTTTTAAACTTCCATGTTTAAAACTTGTGCTCAGTAGTTACTATTCTGATTTTTTTTAATGTTATGGCTGTGAACTTTGGTGTACTGTGATGGAATGAGGCTAAGCACTTGGAAAACAAATGAGGTCATTCTTGTTGCTAGATTCTTCTCTTGTGGTGCCTTGGAAGCCTAAACTCAAGAGTCCCTCCACAGGCCAAATATCCACTGTTTCCCAAGGGAAAACTAACTGCAAGAGGTTGATGGGACCCAAAGTGTGACTGTGGACTTTTTAAGCAATCCTGAGCTTTGGTTGACACCATACTGGAATTAACTTGCTCCAGGAAGGCCCCCATTTGGGTTTCTGGGATGCTTAGCATGCTCAGAGGACAGTGTTTGGTTCAAAGAGATTAATTTTCAGCTTGCACTTGGACTCTATAGCCATTAAAAACAAACAAAAAGAACACCTGGCCTATGATTACAGCTAGAATAGAAGTTTCTTTCAAGAGAATTGTGCTTTCAAATCACCAGTGAAGGGCCCCAGCTAAGAATCTGGTGTCTTTTTCCTTTGTGTTTTCTTTTGGTATCTGCTGTCCTCATTTGGAGGTGACTTGTGCCCGGCAAAGTGTCCTTCCATCAAGCTTTGGTACAAGTGCTGGAGGTGGACGAGGAGCCCCCTGTGCTCAGGTCGTCCTGCCACTTCTCCAGGCTGCGGCGCCGGGCGTTCATGAAGAAGTTGCTGACGGTGGTGAGCTCCAGGCCCAGCTGCTGGGAAATGGTGATCTGCATCTCCTTCGAGGGGCGCTTGTTCTCCTTGAAGATGGCGAAGAGTGTTCGGCGTTGGAGGTCGGTGAACACCAGGCGGGATTTCTTCTGAGAGTTGTTCCTGTCTTTGTTTGGTTCTTGCTCTTTGCGTTTGCACGCTTGAAGGGAAAGAAAAGGAGGAGAAGAGTCAGTGACAGCGTGAGGACCAGCACCGGAGGTGATCCATTGAAAACATCGACAACGCAGTACAAGGAGATGTAAACCGTTAAGCTTTATTGCGCAGATTGCCCGGCTGTCAATAACCAGCCTTCCCAGTTCGCACCGGTGATGGAGGGCATCTGTTAGCTAGCAGGGATGGAGGGAGGAGGAGACGGGGCTGGTTTACAGTCTGTCTGGTTCGGACCAACTGAAGTCATCTTTCACTTTTAGTCCCCATCCCCCGGCACACCCCTAGAATTCTTTACTCTGAAATCAGCTGTGCTGAAGGACTCCAGGGGGAGTGTGGTGAGGTGGTTGCTCTTATATTCACCCTCTATCATTGCTTTAAGCTGAACTGAAATTACCTTCTGGAGTCAAAACTTAATGAGACAAGAGAATCGCAAGTTCAAAGCCAGCCTCAGCAGAGCGAGGCACTAAGCAAATCAGTGAGATCTGGTCTCTACATTAAAAAAACACAAAAATAGGGCTGGGGATGTGGCTCAGTGGTTGAATACCCCTGAGTTCAATCCCCAGTACCCAAACAACCAAAAACCAAAAACACACACAAAAAAACCACTTAAAAGTGCATGTTTTTTTCAAAATCAGGGATCCTACCCATATGATTCTAAAAATTGTTAACAGAATGAAATTAGAAGATGATAGTATCTTTCTGACCCAAATTCCCTTCATCTAGACTTTGGAAAAATTAAAACAAAACAAAATAAAACCCCAAACAAACAAAACAGGAGGGAAGGACCGTGAAACAATTGGTTTATCCAGTTCTAATTTGGCTAGTTTAAAGTGATGCCTGTACAAGTAGACAGAGGGAGAGGGTGAGAATAGAAACCCAGGGTCACAATGACAGGGCTTTAAGGTCCTAGACTGGTCTGTTACTATGTGCAGAGTCTCTTTGAATTAGGAGAAATGAGGATTACACCTGCATTGACATATGCAGCCAAGACATTAATGTGTTATCACCTCTTCCTTAGCCTGTAAGTTCCTGTAAGGCAGTGACCAGGTCTGGCTAATATTCCTGAATGACTCTTTTTGGAGCCATGGGCACAGGGAATGCTTGGAACCATGATGACAAATGGCATCTTGACTCTTTGAGGGAATTGGTACACTTCTTAGATTTGGTTTCTCAGAAAAGTGACTTGTAAGGGTTAAATAATACAGTACATGGAAATCACAAAGACATGAGAACATGGGTTAAGATCACTTGAAAGAAATGCCAGCTCCTCAGGGGTTTGTATAGCCTCACTCCCGAGCAAAGGGGAAGGCAGGGAAGGGACAGAGGACTGGATCAGGGAGCTTCTCCTGGAACTGTATTCAATACTCCGCTGGACATTCAGCCCCAGGTTAGGAATCTCTTCAATTGGACTGACGTTTCCCCCCAGCAGGCCTTCTGGGTGATGACTGGGTGGATTTCTGTACACCTTAAATCCCTGGTCTGTAGTGCGGTTTCCTAGTCCTGGGTCCAGGCATTTCTCTTTGTTGGGAGCATCAAGTGAGAGGGGGCCATTTCAATATATCAAGGGAATATTTTAGGATTTAATATGAATGTCTGTGCACCGCCCCCACCCCCCCAGATCTGTATGCTGAAATCCTAGCCCCAAGGTGATGGTATTAGGAGGTGGGTCTTTGGAAAGTGATTAGGCCATGGAAGTGGAGCTCTTGTGATGGGATCAGTACCCTTAGAGGCCTGAGAGAGACCACTTGACACTTAAAATGTAAGGACACATCAAAGGGGTCTGTGACCCCAGAAACAGGCCCTCAACAGAAACTGAATTTATCAGCATCTTGATCTTAAACTTCCCAGTTTCCAGAACTGTAAGAAATGCATTTCTATTGTTTTAATGCAGTTCATGGTACTTTGTTATAGCAGCCAGAGCAAACCGAGATAGGACTTAATGTGAATTCAACAATCATGGAAAAGATAACCTAGAAACTGAACCCCATAACCTCATTGGCCATCTTCTCTGATGGATGCCACACATCATACAGTGAAATAAAGGACTCACTTCTGAAACAAAATGCAACGCACACCCAACAGGCAGGAAGAGAATACTCCAAAGGGAAAACTGCTAGGCTATGTCAGCTTTGCCAAACTCGTCCTGATTTTTCTTTCATTTTTAAAAATAAAAGTAATCATATTGCCTTGGAAAATTAGGTACACCCACATCCACAAGAAAATAATTTGTTCCTATCTTAACATCCATTCTCTTGGGGAGCTAGGACTTTCTTAGATGAAGGGAGCTTCCTGAGCAGTGGGACCCCTGACAGCAGCGGCTGAAACCTCTTCTGCTACCTGTCTCTCAATTTCCCAGTAAGCACTTTTCTTTGCCCGTCCTTTGTGCTTTGTTTGACGATGATTCCTGGATGGTTGCCAGAACCTCAGGTCACCTCTTGCCCCAATTCAAGTCTTCTACAATGGGGTTTCTGAACTTAAGTGTGCCAGGGAATCATCTAGAGAACTCATTAATAGGCAGATTCAAATGCAGCCAGTCTGGGGTGAGTCCTGAGACTCTGCATTTCTCATGAGCTTCCAGGTGATGCCACATGCCTAAGTCTGAGCAGCAATATTCTGCTTTATTTCTAAAATCTCAGAAGAGCACCTGATGCAGTGAGAAGCTCCAGAGTCAGATATGCTTGGGTCCGAATATGTTTGCTTTCCACCCTCCCTCTCACTGGATGACCTCAGTCACCCTAAGCTGGGGAAATCAAGCACGATGATTTTCATTTTAAAAGGAATTAAATGGAAAGAGAAATGTTTGGCTCTGGGTCTACATTCCAGGTTTGCTGCTGACCCAGGGCGAAACTTGTTCTCTGCAGGGTAGTGCTGTGCCCACCTGCACAGTAGAGGGGCCTCCATGCAGGAGAGCACAGGGCTCCACTCCAGAGATGCTGAGCACATTCTATGGGGCCAGGCTCTGGACTCGACTCTCCTCAGATCCTTCTGAGATGTGGGAAGCACTGTGCCTGGCAACACTGCCACTTCAGGTCCCCAAACCACTGTCCTTGCCCCAGGCTCCTGGGGTGCCTGGTGCTAAAGCCTTCATCTGCAGGACTTTGAATAAACAGTGGTGTGAGATAATCTCCTGATAACAAAATCTGGGTAAATATCTTCTGCAAACATCAGCAGAGGTCCTCTGTCAATTAACTCTCCTTTGGATTAACCGTACAGCCCTCATTTTCATACCAATATTGATTATTCTTCAAATAATTCTGTATTTGTGCTTTTAGTAGGGTGATTAGACAGTGTTGGTGCAAGTCATATTGGTTTCATCAGATTATATTTGGTGTGGTATAGATAGATGGTAGATGCATATATTTGATTTCAGAGAAAAATATTAAAGACTTAAAATGTTCAGCAAACTGCAAAGAAAGACTAAATCAATACGTTCTGCCTATTCCTTCCCAACAGCTTTCTAAACCCACCATATTCTGTGCCAGCAAATGCAAAGGTATACTCTGGAATCTGCAAATGTACAGCAAGTCCAGAAGCCCAGAATAATGAGGCAGTAGGTCCATAACTTGCCCACAGTCCTTACAGCTGGCAGTTGCCATCCCATGATTCTTACAAAAGCCACTGGCCAAGAGCTGAAGGAAATAAACACAATTTCACTTGCTTTGAAAGTCTAAGAAAAAGTCAACAGATCAAATGATGTGGAGAAGCTGTTATGAGATTGTGACCTTGGGGTTCTTAGAGCCAAGCTGTGAAGCAGCTATAGCTATAGGCACAAGCAGGGTGTAAATGGCTTTGGTATCGTTAAAACAGTATATCCTGTAGTCAATATGTATCTATTTCTAAGTGGCCAGGAAAATGCCAAGTGGTTCCCTACAACCCAGGAATGTGCTAGAAACCTAACAAAACAGCAGGTGTTCACAGGTGGGTGGTGTTGATGCATGGAGATGATATAGCCCCATGCCAGTCGGTCTCTCCTGGGTTCTAGCTACTCAAAGGAAGTTCTGCTATGGAAGGTGCAAGGCTAGCCCAGCCTCCTCTATAGCACGTGGATGTGTTTCTTTCTCCTCCTCCTCCTAGGAGAAAAGCGGGGCAGGTGGGGGCGTGGATGTGCCATGAATTGATGTGTGTCTTGCATGATGGTGAGGTGGGATGTGGATCCAGAAAGTGCTCAGCCATTCTTGAACAGTCTCCTCTTATTGGGAGGTGCATCCCATGTGGAGCCATTGTGAGGACTAAGAGTTCATGTCCATTTGAAAACTAGATGCTCCTACAAGGAGGCAACCTACCTAGATGATAGAGCCCCATTCCTTGGAAAGAATAAGATTGATTCAGATTGGTAATGTTGGACTGGGACTGGGATAGACAGGTGTGTACAGATCTGTGTCTAATCTATGATTCATAGCAAAGGCAACAGTTGCCACTTAAAAAAGTAGTTTCCTTGGTAGCCTACTTTTTCAAATCACACAGTATCCAGAGCTAACTAATAAGGGCAGCTCTGGCCCCAGGCACAAGCCCTCTCTGAATCCCTGAGATGCCAACTTGCCTGTTACCTGGTGGTCACTGTATTTTCCTCTCTTAGGATCATTAACAGTATGAAGACAGTGCTTCTCCATGGATGTGCTGCTTCCCTGTAGCTGATCTTTCCTAACCAAGATTGACAGATTGATCCTTTCTCCCAACTCCCTTTCAAGCCATATCTAATTTGTCTTGAGAGAGGCTGTTCTTGGCATTCTGGGGACTTGGTTAGCTTCTGACACCCAGGCTAACTGGTCTTTAGCTCCATCCACAGCCCACCATGGGTCCTTTGAAGGTGTGTGATCAGAGACTTAAAGCAAAGTTTATCAAGCCCAGAATAACTCACATCACTTTAGGAGTATGTATGGTGTGTGTGGGGGGTGTAGAGGTTAAGGCAGACAATATCTAGTTGATTTTGGAGGCTCATACCGGTGTGTGTGGGTGGGTCATCCTGGTACCACACCTCACCTTGATGCCTGGTCTGTCCCACAGGTGCAATGGCTTTAGCTCTTTAAGGTACCTGAACATCATCTACTTCCCATGACTTGGTCCTAATCACAGTCATAGATCTTTAGGAGTCTTGTTTGGTCAGGGGCGTCAGTTTCACATGGGGAACTGGAGACTCAGTGAGTTAATTCTCAGCTGAAGTTGAGTCTGGATGGGTCTCGATGCCCCATCTGGACTTCGTTTACACAACATCTTTGAGAGGAAGATGAGGCAGAGGTGCAGATCCCATTTTACAGTCGGTGAAGTTTTGGCGACACAGCTTTATTTAGGGTGACACAATTAGTGTTGGAGACTAGATCTGGATTTTAAAACACCCTCTGCAGCCTCCCTGTTCCTGGGGGGCCCATGAAGTAAGGGTGACCCAACATCAGACCAGAATCCTCCTGTCTTCCCCACACTACTTGGATTTTGCATTATGAATTCAGATCCACTGAGCAACATTCCTGTCTTGGGCTTGAACTCTCCCACTTGTTTTTGGAGAATTAAACCTGATGAAATGCAGCAGAATTATTAGTCTGCAATAATTAGGGCTCCTGCCCTATAGCTTTGTTAGAGAAGATAGATTCTTTTTCCCTCCCAGGCTAGAAGTTTTCGGGCTTGGGGAGTAGTATCTCTTACTACTGGGACCACCTAGTAGTCGTCCTAGTGGGTGCTCATGAATCCACTGCTGGAAGGAGATAGGCTAAGCAAGCTCTGGGTGTGAGTTGGCATCAGGGCCAGTGTGGTCTGAGTGGGTCTCCAGGGTCTGGAAATGTTGACTCCTCCTTTCATTCCTGAGCTTTTCATTTGATTTCTAGAATCATCTCTCCAGTTTCCCTTCAACTCTGACTTCTTTTGCTCAAGCTTTCTGGCCTATCCCTATCCTGGAATACAGCTGTGCTTTCCACCTCTGCTTTCAGCACCCCCTTTTCCCTCCCCCCACTGCACCTCCCAGCCTACCTGGCACCTTCTCCCTAATCCAAAATCATTTCCTGTGTTACACTCCTTGGCACAGGGAGTCTTACATAAATGACTTGTCCTTCTAATCCTCCTCCCCAAAACCACAAGCACATAGGCCAAACAGAGACTGCTATTATTTAGATATGGTTCGACTGCATCCCCTAAGGGTTCATGTGTTGGAAGATTGGTCCTCAGTGTGATGATGTTAAGAGGTGGTGGGAACTTTAAGAGGTGGGGCTTAGCGGGAGATCCTCAGGTCATTCAGGGTGTGTCTTAGAAAGAATTACTGTATTATTGGACCTTGGTGATCCCAGTGTCTTTTTCTAGTTTCTTTTGTCACCATGTGATCTCTTCTTTTCCTCTTGCATTCACTCTTGCAATGATGCATCTGCCATGGAGTCATCACCAGAGACAAGTCATGTCCTTGAATCTCCAAAACGGTGAGCTAAAAACCTCTTTTCTATTTCTTTCGTAAAATACTGAGCCTCCGGTATTTTTGTTATAACAACAAAAATGGACTAATAGGTCCTCTCAGAGAGCTGAGGGTAGGTGTGTGGGCCCTAACTCCACAAGTAAACACAACGTCAGTTGAAGATGCTGTAGCTAAGGGAGGGACTCCTAAAGCAGTCCCTTTACTGCAGGCTGGTGACAAAGGGCTTGACTTTAGTGTAAACAGGCTTGTTGAAGGCTTAAACCTTGCCAGACTGAAACCTAGTCCCCTTCCCCTTGGGAAAGGGCCATTTTACTGTCCTGTAGTCATTCCTTCCCTTTGTATGAGTGAGAAAGAGGCTCCTAGTGCAGACTCTGGAAGGAAAGGGCAGAGGGAATGGAGGCTCATGGGAAGCAGGTGCCACCCACAGAGCACAGCAGCCCCACAGAGGAGCTAAGCCTGACTGACTGCAAAAATGGCCCAATGCCCTCACCCTCTGCAACATGACTGTATCTGTTCCAGCTAGAGGTGAGTGTGTTCACCTTTCTTATGAATCTGCAACGGCCTTATCACTTGGTTGGGCCTGCAGAATGTGCTGGAAGCGACATTGTGGGCAGTTGAGAGGCCAGGCCCCAAGAAGCTCTGTACTTTGTCCAGGCTCTTGGAACACTGCCTGGCTACAGCATGAATTAGGCCAGGTCAGACTGCTGGGGGAGATGGGCTGTCCCAGTGCCAGCCATCCTGGATGGCTAGTTCCAGCTGACCAAGCAGCTGACTACAGATGCTCAAGGAAACCAGCTGAGATCAGCCACACATGGCCTGGATCAGCAGAACCACCCAGCCAACCCATGGACTCTTGAGCAAAAATGAATGCGGCTTCGTGCTGCCACTTTGTTGTTCTCCATTACACAGCATTATTGTGGCTACAGGTAACTGACACAGAAGTCAAGATCAACCATTACCTTCCTGCTCAGGAGGTGAGTCACAGGTAGGGTAGAAGCCTCAGCTCAGAACCAAGACCTGGCTTCCAATTCTATGTTGATCGTTTATCAGCTGCATGATTTAGAGCCTCAGTTTCATCATCTGTAAATTGGGGATTCTAATGCCCACCACTCAAGGACATCCAAATGCTAGCTGTAACTTTGGCACCTCATAAGTGCTTAGTAGATGTGACTATTCATTCTTCCTTCACGGAGATAAAAGAAAGAAGGTATTAGAAGGTAAGTTAAGACTCATGATTTGCAATGATTTTCTAAGCCTTACTCAGTAGTAGATAACTGGCCTGCAGGGCTAATGGCAAATAAAAGGTTAATGATTTTTGTTTTCCTTGTAAAGTTGTCTCATAGCCAATTCCCAGCCTCGCATAAGAGATAGAATTGTGATGTATTTTTACACACATGTCAGAGATCCTAATAGGTTCTGGACCACTGGTGTTTCCTAACATCACTAATTTATGTCCAAATACATTCTACATATGATGGGTATTGTTAGCCTATAATAAATAATGCAGAAGTGCTCTATTCTCCTTGCATTCAGTAAATACTTTCCCTGAATAGTTCGATATGATCTTGCCAGGGCACAGGGTGGAGGTGGGGAGGGAAATCATCCAGGGTGTGTGTTTGTCAGCAGACACTTAACTTCTGAGTATATGGGTTCAGAAACTATGTGTATAGGAGAATCCTTTTCTTCTTCCAGCTGGATAGCCAGAAGCTCTCCCTCTTAAAGGGCTTGTGCAAAGAGGAAAGAGTGATGTTCTCCAGCAAGGAGGGCACATCCTGAGAGAAGGCGGGGGTGCGGTTGTGTTGGAAAGATCAACTGAGGTTCTCAACTACAGTTGTGTTGGACAAATCGGTGACAAATGTGAAGTTCACATTTGTACTGTTGGCCTCATTCCCTGCAAAACCTATGGGTTTTTGAGGAAAGAAGAAGGGAAGTAAACCCCCTGTACTGCCCTGCTCTGAAGAGGGGGCCCTTTGACCCTGAAAGAGTAGCAAGCCCATGAAAGAGGTGATGGTCTCCAGAAAAGCAAATTCTCTAACTCATTTGCATATTCAAGAACCTCTAAAATGAGAATAGGGTCCCTCGCATTCAAACAAAGAAGCAATGAAAAGAAGAATTACACATTCTGATAGCACTTATGTAGTGTTCAGTGAGCCATCTATGCTGGGAAATCTTAGTCATGCAGGCTTCTTGGACTGGCAGAGGGACAGGTGCCAACACATCACTACAGGGACATGGGGAGGGCAGGCTGACACACATGACTTGAGTTCAGGCTCCCAGCAGTTCCACTGGCCACTCAGGGCCAGCTGGAGCTGGGGTACTGCTCACCTGGAAGGAGGGAGTGGGTGTTGGAGGGAGAAGGGCTATATTAAAATCATTGTTTGATTATTTTTTGCTTCCTAAAATTATAAATAGTTTGCATTTAGATGCCCTGCAGTTTTTCCTGCCTCTCTCATTGCTGGTCTATCAGCAAGTGGGACTCGACATGCACCATTGCAATTCAGCAATGTCCATTTCTTGTCCCACCATGGTCCAGGTTACCATGGAGCTTGGCTCTTGAGAACTGAACCCTAACTTTGATCTAATTTCTCCAAGTGTCCCTGGCCTAAGTCAGATGGGAAATTTGATGGCTTTGTCTCAAGGTGGAGAGCTGACTTTCCTCAGAAACTCAATCTCCATGGACCAGATTCCAGTCTCGTTAGGCAGAGGAGCCAGTGACATCCAAACTAACATTTGTTTGAGAAGACAAAGAACAGAGACGGGGATATGCCATGCAAAAGGACTTGGGGCCATTTTTCACTCTCTTCTAATTAAGGGTATAAGCAAGGCTAACCACTAAACCATTTGACAAATTATCCTGAACACATAAGGTACTCTGGGATGATTGACCATGTACCAATCTAAGAGCTGCAGCCCAGCTTATTAGAGCAAATATTCTGGACGGGAGGATAGGGAGTGAGTGGGAAAGAGGAGATAGAAAAAGAAAGGGAGGAGAAAGGTCTCAAGAGCAGGAGAGGCCGCCCACACAAGCAACCCCATTCTGGAGACTCTGGGTGGTGGGGATTATGTCCTCAGGTACAGAGACTCAGAGTCCCATGAGACCTGGTGTTGCCGGTGAATGACTGAGCTTTGCCTTGGGCTTCACCTCTGATGTGGGGCATTTCCTGTAGTACCCTCTTCCTCTCATTTGGATAATGTGGATGATAAATGATAGATCTCTGCTTTTCCTCCATATCTCAGAGCCCCTACTTGCACTCGGGTGCTGGGTGGGTTGTAAGCAAGTGGGCCTCAACATGCACCATTGCAACTCAACAGTGTCCATTTCTTGTTCCATGAAAGGCAGACAGCACAGTGACTGTTCTCAATTCTCATTCCTCAAAGATATTTTCTGGAGAAAATGAGTTTTATTCCCTGTTTTTACTTTCAATCCAAAGTCTTGGAAGTTCTTGAAGTCAGAAAATTAAGGCTCTTGGAGTCTGGAAACGTGCTCTGCACAGGCAGGTCTGACAAAGGCCCAGGGTGGCCACAGGGCAAATTGCACAGGGGAAGGTGCAGGCCTCCATGCCTGGCTGCTGCATCGCTCCTCCAGCTGGCCCAGACTGCACGGGAAGCACACTGGAGCATGTACACCAAGTGGGGATGAGCCTCCTGCCCCTGCTTCCCTTTTGGCAGAAACTGTGAGGGCAAAAGCAAGGAGCCCCACAGAGTAGGTTGCTAAAAGAAGATGGTCCAGGCCAGCTGGTAAACCATGGAATCTCAGGATGACAGGACTTAGAGACTATCCAGTCCAGTCTCTTATTTTAGAAATAAGGAGACCGGAACTCCCAGAAATGAGATAGTTTGCCCTACAGTGACCACAGCTACGGACAAAACTCTACGGACCCTGATGTCTTTCCATCTAGTCCAGTGGGGTTTTGTTTCCCACCTGCCTCTTAGAGTGCACATTTTGCACTCAGCCTTGAAATCACAATTTCCATTCATCTGTTCTGTGTAGAATGCCTAGCATAGAGGGATCCCTAATTCTTCTGCAGAGTGGCATTCCTTCAAGCCATCCAGGAAGCCATGAGCTGCTAAAGCAAATCTTTAATCCTGGATAGGAATATCTGGCTTCAAATGACTAGAAAACCCTGAGGCACCTTCTCTAATTTCCCACTAAAATCATCTCCAAGACACAGAATAAAAGCTAAAACTTACCACACTAGAAACTATCGCTTTTGAAGTCAATCTGTTTTGGACATTTCTGAGGAATTCTCACCTAAATGCAAGGCCAATGGAACTGAATTGAAAAATAGCATCTGGATTAAAAATAGTCTGTATCCTCTGACTATTCAAAAATTCAAATGTAGTAGTCATCAGTTTACTTGGCAGGTGCTGCCTTTTGGAACAGCCAGAGTACTATCCACTTCATTTACCAACTGAGAACAGCAGCTCTCAGAAAACCATGTGCAAAGAAAATTGGGGAAAGGGTTGGAGGACACCAGTGATAGCACCTTGATTCCCAAGAGGGTGGTTTCCAGACTGGAGCCTAAGGACAAGTGAACCTTCAACATGCAGTATTTTGGGGAACTGCTGCATACACGTCATTCAATCAGCTTGCCAGCAACCCAGGCCCAGATGCAGAGGAAATATTCATGTCCATTCATCAGGGCCAAATGATAAGCTGTTTCGAGCAGGAGCTCAGTTAGGTGCATCATTGATGATTCAGTACAGGTCTTACAGAGTTCCCTGACACCCAGAAGTGAGGTCATGTGCAAAACATACACCTTCCTATTGACCACACCAAGCCTGAATGAGTCTTTTGTCATTTGTGAATGAGTAGACAGACAGATGAAAAATAGTGGAAAACAGGAAAAGGGATCATCTGAAAACCAGAAAATTCATTTGAAAGATATATTACAAACACATAAAGAACGTTTTAAGGATTCACTTCAGGACTAGGGATGTAGCTCAGTGGTACAGTACTTGGCTAGCATGTGTGTGATCCTGAGTTTGATCCTCAGCACTGAAAAAAACAAAAATAAACTCTTCATATCACAATAGGTTGAAGAAGAGATTTTTTTAATAAAATAAATAGAAAATTACAAATCAGAAAAATGGACAAAAATCTATAGTAACACATCAAGAAAATGTAATTAAGATAAAATGTTTGCAGGAAAATAAGAAATAAAATGGTAGTATAAGAGGACATTGAGAATGAAACTGACACCATGATTGTAATGCTAGAATTTTAGGAAGCTCAGGTGGTATTTCCCATAGGAATGCATTCTTAGTTATTTAATGACTCAAAAACTATATCTATATTCTCTTAATGAAAAGAAAAATAACTTGACACAATACAGCTTAATAAGAATTTAATCAAACTTAAAAGCAACTCAAACTATCCCCATTTGCAGATGACATTCTGTTTTTAGAAGACCCAAAAAATTCCACCAGGAAACTTCCAGAACTCATGAATTCACCAATAGCAGGACAGAAAATGAACACCCATAAATCAAATGCATTCCTATATATCAGTGATGAATATACTGAAAGAGAAATTAGGAAAACTACCCATTTACAATAGCCTCTCTCTCTCTACACACACACACACACACACATTGGGGAATCAATCCAAGAGAAGAGGTGAAAGACCTCAATGATGAAAACTACAGAACATTAAAGAAATTGAAGACCTTAGAAGATGGAAAGATCTCTCATGCTCTTGGATAGGCAGAATTAACATTGTCAAAATGGCCATACTACCAAAACTGTTATACTGATTTAAAGCAATTCCTATTAAAATCCCAATAACATTCTTCATAGAAAGAGAAAAAGCAGTCATGAAATTCATTTGGAAAAATGAGACCCAGAATAGCCAAAGCAATCCTTGGTAAGAAGAATGAAGCAGGAGGCATCACAATTCCAGACCTTAAATTATACTACAGAGCTACAGTAACAAAAATGGCATGATATTGGCACCAAAAGAGACATGAAGAACAGTGGTACAAAATAGAAGACACAGAGACAAACCCACATAAATACAGTTGTCTCATGCTAGATAAAGGTGCCATAAACATATATTGAAGAAAAGATAGCCTCCTCGACAAATGGTGCTGGGAAAACTGGAAATCCATATGCAGCAAAATGAAATTAAAACAGTCTGACCTTGCACAAAACTCAAAGTGGATCAAGTTCTTAGGCATTAGAACAGAGACTCTGCACCTAATAGAAGAAAAAGTAGGCCCAAATTTACATTCTGTCAGCTTAGGAACTGACTTCCTTAACAAACTCCTAAAGCACAAGAAGTAAAATCAAGAATCAATAAATAAGATGGAATCAAACTACAAAGCTTCTTCACAGGAAAGGAAATAAGAATGTGGAGAGAGAGCCTACAGAATGGGAGAAAATCTTTGCCACCTGCACCTCACATAAAATATTAATCTCCAGGATATATAAAGAACTCAAAAAACTTAACATCAAAACAAAAAAATAACCCAATCAATAAATGGGCTAAGGAACTGAACAGACACTTCACAGAAGAAATATGATCAGTCAACAAATATATGAAAAAATATTCATATCTAGCAAATATAGAAATGCAAATTAAAACTACACTGAGATTTCATTTCACTCTAGTCAGAATGGCCATTATCAAGATTACAAGCAACAATGAATGTTGGCGAGAACATGGGGGAAATGGTACACTCATACATTGCTGGTAGGACTGCAAATTGGTGTAACCACTATGAAAAGCAGCATGGAGATTCCTCAGAAAACTTGGAATGGATCCACCATTTGACCCAGTTATCCCACTCCTTACTTTATACCCAAAGGACTTAAAATCAGCATACTACAGTGACACAGCCACATCATTGTTTATAGTAGCTCAATTCACAATAGCTAAACTATGCAACCAACCTAAGTGCCCATCAACAGATGAATGGATAAAGAAAATGTGGTATATACATGCAACAGAATATTACTCAGCCATAAAAAAGAATGAAATTATGGCATTTGCTGGTAAATGGATGGAACTGGAGAATATTATGTTAAGTGAAATAAGCCAATCCCAAAAAACCAAAGGCCGAATGTTTTCTCTGATATGTGGATGCTAACTTCACAGTAAGGGGTGGGTGGTCAGGGAAGAACAGAAGTATTTTGGATTATAAAAAGGGTAATGAAGGTAAAGGGGGAATGGGAATAGGAAAGATAGCAGAATGAATCAGACATTACTATCCTATGTGTATATATGATTATACGACCAATGTAATTCTACATCATGTACAACCAGAAGAATGAAGTTATACTCCATATATGTATAATATGTCAAAATACATTCTCATATTATGTGTAACTAATTTGAACAAATTTAAAAAATAAAACAACTAATAGTAAAAAAATTTTCACCTAAAGGTGAAATTATTAAAAAAAAAAAACTTGAAAGCTCAAGAATGTAGTATTGTCTTTAAAAAAGATGTGCCAACACCCCTGAGTTCACCCCAAACATCCTAAGGAGGTTTGTGAGGTTAACAAAGCACTTTCTTTGGAAATTAACGTATCTGCAGGAAAGGAAAAGGGTTGAGGTCTTCTTTCACAATGAGATCTCAGTGACATTTAAAAACAAATAGTTTCACTACTAATGTGTTTCTTTTTTATGCAAATAACACAGTTGAAACAAAAGAAACTCCCTTGGAAAGGTATTTCTCAGAGTTTAACACCAGGTTCAAAAGTCCAGTTCGAGATGATTTCAGATGTCAAACATGAAAAATGAATCAAAAGAACTATGTTTATAATAAAATGAGAAGGAAATGTTTCAAAGTGGTAAGTTTCAGATGAGGTATGCAAGCAGCACTACTATTCAGTATTATTTTGGGAAAGTAGCCAATATAATAAGAAAAAATAAACAAGACATAGACATATAGAAAGTAATAAAACTAATAAAATGAAACAAAACTGACAAAATTCAGCTGGGCACGGTGGCTCAATTCTGTAATCCCAGCACTTAGGGAGGCTGAGACAGGAGAATCGCGAGTTCAAAGCCAGCCTCAGCAACAGCGAGGTGTTAAGCAACTCAGTGAGACCCTGTCTCTACATAAAACACAAAATAGGGCTGGGGATGTGGCTCAGTGGTCGAGTACCCCAGAGTTCAATCCCCAGTACCAAAAAAAAAAAAAAAAAAAAAAAAAAGCTGACAAAATTCAAGTGCATTCTTTGACTGGCTTGGTTCTAACTGTATGAATTCATTTGATTTTTACAACCATCCTATGAGGCTGTTTATAATGAATGATACTGAGCTATAGAGGATTAAGCAAATCACTTTACGCTACATAGTAAGTAGGGAAGTCGGGATTCAAATTCAGGTAGTCTGATTCCTAACATCAAACAGGTACTCTATATTATTTTTCCAGATAGAAACAGAACTTTCATAACTACATATTAATTTGATTTTTTAACCTAGAAAACCCAAGAGCTGCTAAGACAATTTATTAGTACTAATAAGAAAGTTCAGTAAGGTGGCCAGTTACCAGACAAATGTAAAAACAATATTGATTATATGTACATAAAAAATCCAAGAGAATAGAAGAAACACTAGAATTGGAATGAGATTACATGAGATTTTAGCAAGGTTTCTACACTCAGAATCAGTAAGAAATCAATTCTATTTTTATAAATACAACAAACAAGATAAAAATATGCCATTTACATATAGTAAGATCAGAGCATCAAGCACATAGGATATATCTAACAAAGGCATGCAAATGTTGGAGAAAACTTCAAAACTTTGTTAAAGAAATTAGAGGATACTTAAATGGATTGAAAGACTGAATAATGCATAGTTTAATTTTTTCCATATTGATATATAGAGACAATGCAATTTCTAATCTGAATCCCAACAGATTTCTCTCCCTCCTGTCCTCCTTTCTTTCCTTTCAGTCTTTGGAATTTGACAAGCTGATTTTGAAATTAATATGGGAATGCAAAAAAAAAAAAAAACAACAACAAACCACAGTCAAGTTAATCTTGATGAAGAACAAACAGGGGGCCTTGCTGCATCAACTATCAAGACTTCCAGTAAGGCTACAGTGGTGTACCAAGACAACGATATACAATTCTAGACCCATGGAACAGAACAGAAAGCCCAGATGTAGATCCATACACATATGGACTCTTAGTGAAAAAACTGGCAATGTAGAACATGAGGAAAATGTATTTTTCCAATAAAGAAGCTGGGGCACCTGGCTAGGTATAGTTTGTTTACCTCTACTTCATGTCACTCACAAAAAGCAAGTTCTGCATGGATCACAGATGTTAAACCATAAAACAAAGTGTTCAGAAAAATAAACATAGGGTAGTATCTTCATATTCCTGGGAAAGATCTCTTAAGACTCAAAAAGTACTAACCAAAAGGAAAAAGATTTGTATATAAGGATCAATTAAAATTAAGGACATCTATTTATTAAAAGACAGTAATAAGAGTAAAAAGGAGAGTACGGATTTTTGCCACATACATAATAGGCAAAGGGCTTAAAGCCAGAATACATAAAATCTATTGGAAATCAATAAGAAAAACCCAGACACCCTAATATAAAACCAGTACTTCACAGAAGATGAAATCTAACAACTAAATAACAACATGCTCAAAATTATTAGGAATCCACGAATCACAAATTAAAACATTGTATTCCCACCAAGATGGGAAAACATGAAAGTCTTTCAACCTCAAGAATCAGCAGGTACAGCAGGACCCAAGAGAACCCACCTGGGCTCCTGTTGTATAAATTGGCACACTAGGTTGGAAGCCATGTGGCAGTGTCTGCAGTGGTTAAATATGTATGTGCCTCATGGCTAGGATATTCTGCTCCTGGAGGGACTCTCATGAAGTAGACTGTGTCTTGTGCTGGCAAACCCCTTGGCCTTCCACTACAGTGCATGCCAGCTCAACTGAAGGCTTTCTCTGCCTGCAGAAGCCTGCCCTGTCCATAGTCAGGGAAGGCCAGAAAGGCAGAAATAAGGCCCCTTCCAAAAGGTTTCCCCAAACAGAGTAACTGGAGCTGTCAGTTAAATGCCCTAGAACCTTGTTCTTTAGCTGGGACAACTCTGAGATGTGTTTCCTATGGCGTTTCACAGAATAATTCAGTAGAATTAAGTTCTACTTGCCCATACTGGGAACATGCTTGATAAAGCAACTCTTATTGGGTTCTGTCTTGCTTTTCCGTTCTTTTGTTAGTGTTTTCTGGAATCATCTTTCCAACTACCTATACTTAAGTCCGTGTTTCAGGGTCTTTCTGAGGGAACTAAAACTAAGAAAATGCCACAGAAATGAATGCTTCTATACAATGAATGCTTAGGATACATGTACAAGGATGTCCAGAGCTGCACTGTAAAAGAACAAAAACAAAAATAAACAAACAAAAAACCCCCTGCAAATAAGCCAAATGCCCGTCAACAAGAGAATGAAATAATTGTGGCATGTTTGTTTAATGGAATATTATACAGTTATGAAAACAAGGAACCACTAATACTACTACATGTTACAACATATAACAGCATGAATTTAATATTGGGAAAACCTTAAGCCAGACACAAAGAAAAATACTGAGTGAGGCTATTTATACAAAGTTAAAAAAACAACAAAAATAAACTATGGTGGTTAACACATGAGTATTAAGAATTACCAAACAAAGCTAGGAAATAATAATAAAGGGCAGGTTAGGTAATTATTGCTTACTTCTATAGTTGAGGGAGGATTTTTGAAAATAAATTTTGGTAAGGAATATTGTTTATTTCTTCTAAAGTGCTGGCAATATTCAATTTGCTTTAGTGTAACTTGTCCAGCTGTATATTTATGTTTTATACTCTCCTTAAATCCATGTTTTATTTTACAATAATACATTTTAAGAAGGTATAGTTTTCCTATCTAGTAGAAATAACCAATTTGAAGAGGCAAAAACAAAGAAACAAGGAAACAAATAAACAAAAAAATAAAAACAAAACGAAACAAAACAAAAACCTCTCTTCACAATAGTAACAAGTAACTGGGAATAATTTTAACCAAAAAATAAAAAATAAAAATAAAAAAATGGAAACACCAAATCTAAAACTTTTCTTTCCTTACTAAGGACATAAAGATTTGAGCAAATGGAACATTGTCCTCTATGTATAATTGGAAAGATCAAAATAAAAATATAAGTTCAGGCTGATTCTATAGTTTCTCTGGAAGAGTGAAAGTATTAAGGGAGGCTAAGAAAATGCAGAATCAAAAGATGGGAGGGAACACAAGCCCTGCTGGAGCTTAAGACATAGTATAAAGCAAAGCAATTTAAATTGTATGGTGTTGAAATGGGAATTAAGAGATCCATAATGCAGTCCAGAAACAGACTCAAGTGTGTAAGAGAATTTAATAAATGATAAAGTATTTCAGATTGTAAGAAAGGAATGAATTGTTCAGAAAATACTATTGGATTAAGTGGCTATCCATTTAAGAAAACATAGTTTGATCTGAATGTTAAATCATTTTCCTAAAGAAACTGCAGTCAGATAGATGATCAAAATGTTTTAGAAAATGACCCAGGAAGCAAACATGTAAAATAACAAGATTGATTTGACTGCATCAAAATGAAAAGAAACCTTATTAAGTTTCAAAAAATAGCATGGAAGAAAATATTTGCAATATGTAAAACAAAGGATTTGCATTCATAATATATAAAGAACTACAAACAAAAAGAAAAAAGAATGAATGAATGAAATAGAAAGAAAGTAAGTCAGTGAAAAAATAGACTAAGGGAATGAACAGGGCATTCTCAGAGAAGGAAATACATATGACCAATAAGTACATGAACGTATACAGACTCACTAGAAATCATAAAAATACAACAAGTAACATAAAGCAGCCACAAAGTACCACTTTTAATACACCAACTATGGGAACAGTAAGGTTGATAATACAGTTGTTGGCAAGTGTGTATAGGGGAAATAGACACTGTCTTGTGTTGCTGATGGGGAGCCAATTTGAAAGACAGCTTGGCAACATTTTTCAAAATTAATGCGCGTGCATCTCCACGATCCAGCAGCCCACTTGTCAGTGTCTCCCCGGCAGAAGCATTCACACAGGCACCCAGGGAGGTATGCTGAAGGACATGTGCTCAACATTGCTTATCAAATAAGGCAAACAGCCAAAAAGGTAAATGGCCTAATTGCCCATCCACACAGGAATGACCAAATAAAGGAAAATCCCAGACCATGGGATGCTATGCAACAGATTCAGGTTGGAGGAACCTTATATGAGAATATGGGTAGACTTTCTTCTGAATGGAAGAAGAGAGCTTCAGAATATCCACACTGAGTGATGCCACATGTGCTAAAATAATGCATAAACTTCTATCCATCCATCCATCCATCCATCCATCCATCCATCATCTTCTATGGGCACATATGTGGGTAAACAAACACATGCCTGGATGGGCAGACACCTACCCAGAGGAGTACATACCCCTGGGAAGTAATGAAGGAGACTGGGATTAAAGGCGATGGGCAAAGGAAACTTCATCCCAATCATTAATGTTTTGATTTTTATAAGGAGAATGTTTTAACACATTACTCAAGCAATTAGAAAGCAATTTTAATAAAAGCAAAAGTATTAATGTGGTTGTCTTTGAGTGGCAGAAACTTTTCTATTTTTTAACTTTTTAATTGAGCAAGCATTAAAACATAAATGATCATTTTTGAAATTGTGATAAAACACACACAATGTGAATTTTGCCATCAACCGTTTTTAAGTATTTATTGCCATTGTGCTTTGTTCACATGGTACAAGCTCCAGAACTTTTTCAAATTTCAAAACTAAAACTCTACACCCATTAAACAGCAACACTTGATTTTCTTCTCTCCCTGTTTCCTGGCTTACCATTCTAGTCTCTCTTTCTGTGAGGCTGATTACTCCTCATGTGAGTGAAATCATACAGTATTTGTCTTTTAGTGATTGGTTATTCCACTTGGCATAATGTCTCTCAGGCTCATCTGCATTATAGCAGGCATCAGGATTCCCTTCCCCTTTAAGGCTGAATGATATTCCCATGTATTCTATACCACAATTTGCCCATCCATTCTCTGTTGATGGACACCTGCATTGCTTCCACTCTTTGGTTATTATGAATAATGCTGCAATAAACATGGTGGAATCTTTGGAATCTTGCTTTCACTTCTTTTGAAGTATGTATCTTGAAATGGTATTTCTAGGTCAAATAGTAATTTGCTTTTTACATATTTACAGAACTGCCATAGCAGTTTCTATAGCAGCTATACCATTGTGTATTCCTACTAATGATACACAGGGTTCCAATTTCTCCACATCCTCACCAATTCTTGTTATTTCTCTCCACCTCCTCTTTTTCTTCCTCCTCCTCCTCCTTTTTTGATAGCAGCCATCCTAATGGGTCAAGTAAACCTTTAATTAAAAGAACTGGCTATCTGAGCTCTGAGACAGAGCTGAGCTTTCAAAGCCTAGGCCAGTACCTGGCCACACCTCTGCTGACACTGAAGAGAATTCACCATCCTTACTCTCTCCTACATGCCATTTGTTAGGGCAGATTTTTCTCTGGACTGTCTACTCCAGGTCGCAGAAGACGTTAAAGTGATGTTCACATCCCAAAGCGCCTTCCTCCCTCCTTGACCCGACTTCCTTTCCTCTAAGGCAATGCTCCCCTTTGGTGCTTTGGACACCCTCCTGAGGACTGGTCCTCACAGTGAGCTCCCCTCCCTCCCTGCACACAAAGGACAGGGACAAGGGTGCAGCTGTAACCAGACCCCATCAGAGCTGCCGGGGATGCGCCTGTGGATCAGAAGTAATGGCATTAGGCGATCACTCAGGGAATAGAGCTGCAATTACCCCTTGGATGCTTTCTCCAGGATGACCACATGCAGAACACCAAGAGGGGAGAGTAATGAATCACTGAGTGAATTAACTGGAAGCTGCTCTAATTAGAGTTATAATTTTTCATGAAAACACTAATGAATATGAAATAATGTGGCCATGAAACCACTAGGACAATTAAAGCGTAGGAGTAATTTGGGGTCAGGAAGGGATACTGGAGACTGTTTAAACAGACTGGTGTATTAACAACGCAGAGGCCCATAGCTTCAAAATCTTCTATTAGCAAATAAGTTGCTACTGCAGAAAAAGCAACAGCTTGCAGTCTGTGGGTTTTCTTATTAGACTTCCTGGATTTGGAAATAAAGAACCCAAAGAGAGGCCCTTCAGGGAGTCAGATGAGAACTCAAGTGAGTAGATTTGGAGAACATAATAAAGAGGCAGGGCCTGGACATGTTAGGACCAGAGAAGATATTAAAAAACGTTCTTCTCCTTAGCAGATGTAGCTCCACAATCACCTGTGTTTATGAAAATAACTTTCTAATAAAAAAAACTCACTCCAAATCAGTGATCATTCTGGAGATGGATGAGTTGAGTCTTGTTGGCTCAGCTGTAATTTCTATATGTAAAACTATCAAGTGGAGAATATTTGCTTAACACTTGCAAAATGGACTTCCTTCCAGCATAAGCCTGAAAGGATTCAGTCAGAACCTACTATGTCCACAGTAGGCTTTTGGGTTCTAAGTATGAATTTAGAAAAATGCCCACAACTGTCAAAAGAGATGTAAAAGGATGCTAGGGAGTGGGGAGTAAATAGCCTCATTGCCTTTTTGACAAGTCTGCAAAAAGTGTCTCCAGTGATGAATGCAGAGTGGCAATCATGTGTATCATGAATTCCAGCACTGGAAGTGACACACAAATTATGCTGAATGAGAGACATGGCCATGTGTAATCCCATGACTAAGAAAACGAGGTGAACTTGCCAATGTGGTACACCCTTCATGTATCTCATTGAATTTGTACACCAACTGGATGACATTGGTACCACCCTATCCTCATTCCACAGAGAAGGGAATGAACACACTCAGAGGTTAATCCCTTGTCTGAGGTCACAGAGCTTGGATACAAACTAGAATGGTCTGACTCCAACACTTGTGCTCTCAATGCCAAGCAATATTTGTAACACATAATACTGTGGGAGAGTCCATGACTCAGGCCAAATATCCTGCTGACATACAGAGAAACTGCGAAAGGTGATCAATCAATCAGTGAATAGTAATAATAATAGCAGCTAAATTAGCAAACATTCACTATATTCTAGTTGTTCTAAGCTTCTATATGCATTCATTCAAGATTCACAATAACCCCATCATGTGCCCACTATTATTCGAGGCCTAGATAGACAAGATAAATCTCAAAGGCCTTGACAAATCTTAAAGATTCTAGTGAATTCTGAAATGTCCCAAGCTAATTAACAGTGAAACCAAAAGCAGTTATTTGAGACTTAAAAACAAAAAGCACTAAAGCAATGCTTAGGGAACACCAACTCTCATATATAGGAATAAAAAAAATAAAAAAGAGGAGGATCTGTTTTTCTGTCCTCAGTAGCAGGGCAGGTAGAATGTAAAGAGAAGGTCTTGCCCCTGTTTTCCTCCCAATGATACAAAACTTTGGGACTCATATCTCATCCACTGGGGAATAAACCTGACCACTTATCCCATTTACTTTCAAATCCAAGATGGAATTCAGCCCCCCAGTAGACTTCTGAGTGCCCCCCAAAATTAGCTTCCTTGTGCTGGACCCAGGGATCCCAGGTCTCCAGCTAATCCATAAAAGAAGTTACAAATTTGTTCACAATTTTCAACATCTGAAAAAAATCAACCTGCCAAACTGCAGGCACAAAACCACAAAGATTTTGTGGAATTACAGAGTAGACAAGCTTAATAACTAGGGATAGCTCATTATGAAAAATAGGAGACTATATCTTCCTACTAAGGGTGGCATTTGTTCACATCATGGGAAGTGTAAGCTCTGGGTATTGATTCACAGGATGCTCTTTCATATGTATGCAGAAGAAATCCAGCTAAACAAAGTTATCTGCCCAATGGAACTCGAAAAATATTTCTCAATTTAATTTTAAACAGACCTCGAAGTGAAGGAAATTTAATTATGTAAGTAATATAGAACACAATGAAATGTCCATCAAAATTGATTCCAAAGGTTTAAAATGTTTTCCTTTTCAGACAATGTAGTTAGAGCAGCTGAGATATCTATGTTAGTACCATGTCTTGGAAAACAGGGCTTAGAAATAATGTGATCACCCCTCTGAGTTAAGTATGCACAAATGAGAGCAACTGAGATCCATATAAATCAGCTCAAGTAGCCCTCTGTGTACCAGACCATTAGGAGGTAGGCAGAGAAGAAGGAAGATGCAAATAAACACATTATCTGGGGCACATTTGCTAATGGAAGGCATTCCTTAACACCCATACTGAGAATCAAGACCTAACAAGAGTGTCAAATATGTTTTTTTAATACTGCTCACAACAAAATTAAAGAAAGAAAAAGAGAAAAAGAAAAGAAAAGAAGGCATACCCTAGATGTAGAAGTTGAGGTTTAAAATGAACAAATGAGCTGGGTGCAGTGGCGCAAGCCTGTAATCCCAGCACTTTGGGAAGCTGAGACAGAGAATCCTGAGTTCAAAGCCAGCCTCAGCAATGGCGAGGCGCTAAGCAACTCAGTGAGACCCTGTCTCTACATAAAACACAAAACAGGGCTGGGGATGTGGCTCAGTGGTTGAGTGCCCCTGAGTTCAATCTCCAGTACCAAAAATAAATAAATAAATAATAAAATAAAATGAACAAATGAACAGAAAACAGCCATGTTAAACTCACAAATGAATCAATCTTTTGATCTTTTTTGATATTACTTCCAAATTGCCTCTATATTAATTGGCAAAACCCTACACAATGTCTATGTTGTTTGGATTTTATTGAAACCAAATAATTGAGATCTAAATTGCCTTAACCTCTGTAGGCACCAGACTTTAACATTTGCTTCTTGGATGTTTGGTGATTACTGCAATAGAAAAAATTTTTTAAAAAGCTTAAAATGAAGCCGGGCGTGGTGGCTCAAGCCTGTAATCCCAGCACTCAGGGAGGCTGAGACGGGAAAATCGCGAGTTCAAAGCCAGCCTCAGCAATGGCGAGGCGCTAAGCAACTCAGTGAGAACCTGTCTCTACATAAAACACAAAATAGGGCTGGGGATGTGGCTCAGTGGTCGAGTGCCCCTGAGTTCAATCCCCAGTACCAAAAAAAAAAGGCTTAAAATGAAACTTTATTTTAAAATACATGACGAGTTATAAGCAATCTCTGGTAGGGCTCAAAGGGACCTCCCTTCACACTAGAGCTGTGTGACCCTGGGGGTCCTTTTGCCTTGTGTGTTTATCAAGTGCTAACTGTGTGCGGGGTACTGTAGCTGGGCCAGGAGAAGATGAAGGAGAAAATTTTTTTGTTTTTGGTATCAGGTATTGAACTCAGGGGCACTCGACCACTGAGCCACATCCTCAGCACTATTTTGTGTTTTATGTAGAGACAGGGTCTCACTGAGTTGCTTAGTGCCTCACTGTTGCTGAGACTGGACTTGAACTCGTGATTCTCCTGTCTCAGGCTCCCAAAGTGCTGGGATTAAAGGCATGTGCCACCTTGCCAGGCAGGAGAGAAATTTAAGGCCTTTGAGTGCTATGATTAAGTAGAGAAATTCAGGCACATCACAAATCATCACAGTACAAAGAGACATGGTTTCTGTTCAGATGGGCACAGGTTTGTTATTTATGAATGTGTAATATGTCCTCCTTTATCTTCTTTTTGTTGCCCAAACCAGTCCTACTCCTATTAGACATCCCTTGATGTCTCTATATTACCAAGGGAGTATCTTCCTGCAAGAACTAAAACATGTCACATAAGGTAGAGTACCAAAAATAAAAAGGCAAAGCTCCAATTCCCCAGCCTTCTCTGTACCCTGCTCTTGCCATGTAAGCTGCAGTGCCCTCCTGCTCTGTCTCTGGGCACAGTCATGTTACAGAGAAAATTATTGCTTGAGCACTTTGCCATTGCTGTGAGAAGGATATGCTCAGGCTAACTGGGTGGTCACAAGAGAAGATGAAAAACATGTGGGAGAAGAACCATCCATAGACACATGATCCAGCCAGTTACACCACAGATACATGAGCAAACCCCAGCTGGGACCAGCCTTGATCAGCAGAATCCTGCAGGGGTGAGAAATGTGTTTACAGTTGAATGCCAGGAGTTTTGGTGTGATTTGCTATTCAGTATTATTATGGCAATAAATAACTCATATATAGCACATAACAGATGTTCAATAAACTCTGTTCTTCATATCCTTTCTCCCTGCCTCCCTAACATTCAAAGCCATCTTGTGTCTTGGGTCACAACTCTAGGCAGGGGATTTTGTGGGGAAATTCTGAAGAAAGTTTACATCACCCTGTTTCCTGATGATTACAGATCAGTTTTAATACATGTACTCTCTAACGTGGACATATTCCCATTTTATAAACAAGGAAACTGAGATTCAGGATAGACAGAGTTCAATGGCAGAGTTAGAATTCAATGAGATTCAATGGCAGAGTTAGAATTAATATCTAAGTCTGTCTCACTCCAAAGCCAAAGATCATTCATTCTATGGTGTACCTTGCTGCTAGTGCTGTCTCCGTAAGATCAGGAGGGGGAGAAGGGGAGAAGAAGAGGAAAGGGGGAGGGGAGGGGAAGAGGGAGAGAAGAATGAGGAGGAGGAAGAGGACAGGAAAAACAAGTGCTTATTGCCTCCAGCCCTACTCAGCAGCCTGGGAGAGAGGGATCTGATCATAAGGAGACTGTTCTCAGGATCTGCTTAGTTTGAGGTTTGCTGCCCCACATCTCCAGAGATTTCCAGAGCTTTGAAGACGCAGGATGCTTGGTTTCCTGAGAGGGTGTGACTTATGGTACAAAAACAAAACAAAACAAAAAAACCCAAACCAACATAACAACAACAACAACAAACACACCATCTATCTGTGTATGGATTTTCCTCCTCCAACTCAACCAACCTCCTACCTATTTCTTATCTTTGTCTTTTAACTCACTTCCCAGAATATGATTATGGAAACCTGTGTCTGGGTCCCTTAATGGAGAACTACTCCAGGGGAGGTGGGCTCACCAGTGCTGACTCCTCTTGGTCCCTCCTGCTTTTTTTGGCAGGGTGGCAGAGGAGGAGGCTGAGGCAACAGGGAGAAGGCAGTGGGGCGGGTAGTATATGGCCTTTGGTATCAGCCATGTCCTGGTTATGGTGCATCAGCAGAGGATGGTCTCTGATGCTCTCTGAGTCTGAGGGAGTCTGAGGCACTTCAGAGAGGCCTCAGGGCCACCTTTCTGCCCAACCTTTCCTGTCTCTGCTTCAGTATCAAAAGGAACTTGGTTTGGCTATGCAAGGCACACAAGTGACCATCACTTAAGTCAGTTGCTCACCATGCACACCTAATTATCATGCAGAACAGCAATGCAGTCAATTAAAGGAATAAAAAAGTCTGGAATATTTTAATTTTATCACTGTATTCTGTTCACATATGCTTACTCTTCATAGTCTGCTACTCCTGTAATATGAATGCCAAAGCCTAATTGCAAAAGACATAAAACATCACAAGGCAATATATTATTTCCTCATAAGATGTATGGCAAATTAGTTTTGGTTTCTCACCACAGTTGAGATAATAATAAAATATATTCTTAATCTCATATGGATATTTTAAACATAAACAAGGATTTATCCATTTGAATCTTTAAAATTTAGGAAAATCAAAGGGAAAAAAGCTATTTTTTTTCCCACTCTAAACTATAAGTTCACTGCTGTGTAAGTAGAACTATATTCATCCCTAAACTATTTGGACTACTGAGTCTCAAAATCTCAAGTGGTTTCAATTATATATATTTTTTCCAGAAGGTAAGGATGAAAAAGGAAGAGGTTAAACTCATAAGTACAAAAAATGTGATCTCTGAATTTTATTACTTTCCAGGTAAATTTAAGTCTATCTAAGAAGTTGCAGCATATCAAGTAAGGGCTATGTAAATGCGAATTTTTAATTTGTGATGATTCAAATTATTTACAAGAGGAAACCTCTGATTCACTGACCTGATTGCTGGCTCAATTGCTCTGAGATGAGTGACATTTTTAGCTTTGTATGGAGGCAGAACAACCTTTGCTATTAACCAAATCATTATAAGCACTATTTTCTCCATATTAAGCTTATGTCTAATTTCAGGTTAACATGGGTATCCATTTTTGATTATGTAAGCAAATATTTCTGTCAAGGACCAAAATTGTGTCTAGAAAAGAATTCCCATTTTAAAAGAGAAGCTAGAAAATGACAGATATAAGTAAACATATACCACCTATTCCTCCCAGAAGGAGTGAAATTAGGAGATTCTAAAGTTGGGAGTCAACTCACTTGAAAAAAAATGCTCACTATGGGTTCAGTCACAAGCCAGTTACCACAGGAAGAATAAGGGTATACTACCTCTCCTCTATGCCCATAGAAACAGAAGACACAGAAAAGCCCTAGGGAGTACTGTAAGAGCTAAGAGGCTGGATTATATGGTTTAGAACAGATGATTACAGCCACAGCTCAGGAAAGGGAGGGGAAAGAATGCGCTAAGTTCAATGGAGAAGACTTCAGAAAAGGAGGCAAATCAGAGGTGGCCAGAAAGGCTACAGAGGATCTGGAGAGAGGTGGATGAAATGTGGCATTCCAGGCAGGGGGAACAGATTTGCAAATAGGGGAACATGGCAAAAGGGACAACATATGAAGAACAACAAGAAAAACTGCCTGATTGGAGTAGGTTACCTGGGGGATGAGAACCAACAGGTTAAATGGGTCTCTTTTCTAGTGTCCAGTGATAGTCATTTCATACCTCTTGCCTCACGGAGGATAATCTGAAGCCTTAAAGAAGACTTAAATTTACTGTAAGACTCTCCTTAAAACTAGTCCCTGAGCTGGGCGCGGTGATGCAAGCCTGTAATCCCAACACTTTGGGAGGCTGAGACAGAATCCTCAGTTCAAAGTCAGCCTCAGCAATGGTGAGGCGCTAAGCAACTCAGTGAGACCCTGTCTTTACATAAAACACAAAAGAGGGCTGGAGATGTGGCTCAGTGGTTGAGTGCCCCTGAGTTCAATCCCTGGTACAAAAAAAAAAAAAAAATAGTTCCTGGCTGTAGTATCTTAGCTTTGGAGAAAAATTATATAGAGGAGAACTAGATATTGTGAAATATGAAATACTTCTAAATGGTGCCTCAATAGTGATTATTGTTTTAAAAAATACCATCTACTAATCTGGGGGAATATAATGGACAGAAATAGTGTTGTATAAAAGAAAAGTATTCATTAATTTATTCACAAGTAGTTATCGACTGCCTATGATGTTCTGTGCGATACCCGCTTTCCTGGAACTTCATCTGATACGGTATGCTGGCAGTCAGAGGCAATCTCTGTGCATTAGTTCATGGAGATCCCCACTGAGGATGCTACAGTCAAGACCTGAAACTGAATTCAAGTTATTTTAATGAGGGGGAAAGTATCCTAGACCAAAGCAAAGGCCTGATGTGTTTAAGGAGCTGAAGGACAGCTGGAGTGGAACCCAGAGCAAATGGGGAGGGTGGGGTATGGGGGAGTGGGCTCAGGTCAGTACATGGAGGGTGCAGTAGATCCACCCAGAGAGATCTGGGCTTTGTTTCAAGGGTTACATGGAACTAACAAAAAATTTTAAACAAGGTTGTGATGTGGTCAGATTTGCATCCCCCAAAATCACTCTAGCTTAAGCATGGAAAAAAGGTGAGAGAGGGCACGACTGGAGACCAAGAGATCAGTCAGTAGGCCACTGAAGTTGCTGATGGTCCCAGCTGGGGCAGCACCAGAGGGGATGGAGAGACATCAGCAGATGGCTAAGAGGTGTAATCCACATGGCTAATTTGGTTGACAATGGAGAGAAAAGAAAGGAAAGAGCCCAAATTGACTTTCTGATTTTGGATTGAAAATCTGTGTACATGCTAATATTATTCAAAGATGGAATAAGAAAAGACCCACATTTATTGGTGGTGGTGAGTGGGGCTGGAGGATAAGGAAATGAGTTCACTTTGAGATAGACTGTGAGGATATTTAGGCAAAGATGACCAGATGCAGAAGGAAACAGGGACCCGGAGCTGAGGAGAAGGATATAAGAGCTGGAGAAAGACCTAGAAGTCCTCAGCACAGAGAGATGGTAATCACATGGGTAAGATCTTCCACGGTGAGTATGTTGACTGAAAACAATAAAAATAAAACAGCCTAGAGCAGAACACTGGGTGGGAGGGGAGAGGGAGAGAAGAGGGTATTTCAGAAAAGAAGGAAAAAGGTTTTAGAGAAAAAAGGGTGGTCAATGACAGTGTGTCAAATGCTGTAGAGACACCACCTTTAAGAACTAAGATGTGTCCATTGGATCTAGCAACAAAGACCTCAATAATGACATTGGTGGGACCAAGTTCAGTAACATTGGTGGGACCAAGTTCAGTACACTGGAGTAACTGGAACCAGAGCACAAAGGGCTGAGACTGAGCAGGCAGGCAAAAGACAGACACTGAGTTACAGCTACTCTTTCTAGAAGTGAAGAGAGGAAAGAGATAAAGCTGGGGTGGGTACTGGGGAGCATTTTTTAAAGACACAAAAAAGACTGAAGCACAAAAATGCTAATAGAACAAAACGAATGGAGAGAAAAAGGTGACAAAGACAGAAAAGGATGGGATCCTGAAAAGGTCATAGAAGCCGGGCCCAGAGAAAGGTAGAAGATTTGGCCTTCAACAAGAAGATCACCTCTTTGTCTTCAGAAGAAAAGAAGAAGCCGGGCGCAGTGGTGCATGCCTGTAATTCCAGCACTTAGGGAGGCTGAGGCAGGAGAATCGAGGGTTCAAAGCCAGCCTCAGCAACAGTGAGGCGCTAAGCAACTCAGTGAGACCCTGTCTCTACCTAAAACACAAAATAAAGCTGGGGATGTGGCTCAGTGGTCGAGTGCCCCTGAGTTCAATCCCTGATACCAAAAAAAAAAAAAAAAAAAAAAAAAAGGAGGAAAGATGAGGAGGTCAGATGTTGAGGCTGAAAAAAAAAAATTCACTCATGTGCCTTGAACATGTCCTGAAGTGAACTCTGGTATATACTAGGAGACAACTGCATCCAAGAAGTTTTTGTTTTTTGTTTTTTGTTTTTCTGTATTTCTCATGTTTGGGGATCTACAGCCCTGACTTAGAAAAACAGGAAGTTTTTATTCCACACATTTAAAAAAAATTTTGGAGTCAAAGAAGATCACAGAAAACGTCCTGTTTACATGGCAGTCCTGTCAAAATCTCTTTCAAAAACCTAACTGAGTTCCTTAGAAGAAAATACATTCAGTACCTGTTCTTGCAGAAGGCAATGCTTTGTTTTCATAAGACTAGTGATGCACATGAAGAGACTTTTTAAACAGTTTTAGCTACAGCTCATCAAATACACTTAAAGTCAGTGTTTAGATCTGGTTCATGTATGTTTCTGCTCATATTTAAGGTGAAATTTTAGGTATTTAGACACATAGTTCTTTTTTTCAATGAGTTTGAATGCTCTACCAAATTTGTTTTGTTTGGGGCTGGATTTTCCCTTCATACAAGAGCCACTTGGGATTTAAAGATGAATTGTCCAGAAAAGGAAATCTCATTTATCATACCCTTGACTTTCTTTTAAAGAGGACACACTTGTCTGTTCCCAGGCTCCACCTCCCTGAGAGCCACTTTAGCCATAGATTAGGCCTGAACTGAAGTTCCTTGAAATAAAGCAAAAGTTTTACATTTTAATTAGCTTTGGGAAGTCAAGGGCCATTTTACTAGAAATCAAAGAGATGTGAGTTTTGCCCTATCCTTGACCAAAAAAACCCACCTGCATCTTTTCTCTGGAATAAAAACACAAATAAAGCAGAGCCACTGATTGACAAAGGCCAGAGTCAGGGGTCAGTGCCTAATGTCAGCCCTCACCCAAGCTGGGGCCATATGAATCCATTGTGTAGCCTGGAGGATGTGACTCAACATTCCCTGCCTTTTGTGGGGGAGCAGAAGTGGTAGTAAGGCCTTTGAAGAGTCCCATCATTAGTTATTCTCAAAAAACCAAGCCCAGTTTTCAGATTTATGTGAGATAGTGGTGTCTCACAGTTGGCTCTCTCTGAGGCATTATTTAATAATTTAATGTGAGAATGTTATTTATTATAATGAATACCATATTTTCAAAAATCAGAAACATGCAGGTGGAGAAACAGAAGCATGTTTGTGCATACCTGTAGGGGGTCTGGGCAGGGGTTAGGCAGAGGCAACTGAGGTAACCTTGAAACTAGATCTGAAATACTGTGTTGAGGGAGGCAATTCTAATGCCTGCAGAAAGCAGTAACTTGGAGAAAAACAGGCCAATCCTTTTGCCCCCAACAGAGACGCTGCTCTTCCTCTTGAAAGGCAAGGCTCCTTTAGCATCTTTTGTCTTCTCAAAGCCAGGCGCCTCCTCTCCCTTTATTATCGCTGACCTCAGAGAACACAGGAAGACAGGGGAGAGAGGAAAATCTGAGGTCCTGCTCTATCTGGGGGCATCAAGGTATACAGGGTTAAAGCTACTGGGCAGGGTCTTGCCGGTACCTAATAATAGTAATTAGTACCGATACTAATGTCCGTTGAGGCGGAAACTGGTGCAAACAGCAGTCCCTGCACAGGACTGGAGGGTGCTCCTGGGCGCTGTTCATGGTGCTGAAGCCCGCGCCGTGGGAGTCGAGTCAGCAACCCACCCAACTAGCGCTCGGCTGCCAGGGGCTCCCAGCTGGGATCAATGTGTAGTGACTCTGGAAACAGCTGTCGCCCACAGAGCTACAGCCAGCTCCATAGTTGGCTCCAAATCTAGTTCAATGGCTCACTTCTTTGCGATTGCAAAGCAGCTGGTTCCCATTTTTTTGCCAGGGGATTTCACAGAGCCCACCTTGTGCTTGCTGATTTGGTATGTCTCTTTCTCCAACGTCCTCTGCTTATGTTAATTTTCTTCCATCCTCTCTCCTTTGTACAGTATTTTACCTTTGCTGAGCACCTTTCACTTGGCACAAACCTTTCTGGCACCATCAATTGAGCCATTCTTCTTCCAAACATAACCATTCCTCTTCTAACATATATTTCTTGATTTCTCTGCATCTCCTTCCCCCACGCACCTCAAGGAACAAGGTGTGTGAATAAACTCATTAATGACAACTGTTCATTGGTTTCTCCTTGGCAATGAATTAGAAGAGACAAAGGTTAGAGTCCCAAAGGACCAAGAAAAGGTCTCTTAAGATAATTCTGGGAAGGTCATGTTTGCATGGGTGTCAATCTGGAGAGTGGGGCATGGGTAAACTGAGATACTAGGAACCTAGCAAAGGTGGCACCAGGACCTTGTGGGAGATGAGGAGCTGATTGCAATTCAAAGACTTCCAGCAGGTGGCACTCTAGTTCATGGTGCTGGTGGTAGAAGTCTTGACACTCAGCTTCCACTCCACTTCAAACCTTCCTTCTGTCCAGCAAACCCCCAGCTATGTTTGGAGGCCTGTCTTCCTCTTGACCCAAGAACTTACCCGGACTACACTCCTGCTAAAAGCACCATGTTCTCAATTCTATCTACTGTAATGCACAGTAGTGAAGGGACCAGAAACAGAAGAGTCAGTGGAAGGATTTTTTTTTTCTTTCTTTTTTTTTTGGTGTGATTGATGGTACTTGGATCAAAACTGTTTAATCATCAATATCATGGTTCAGGAGTTGAGAAATGTAAACAAGTTGTGCAACTGCTTGCTTTGGTCAAAGCCTTGGAGGGGGGCCCATAGGACAGGGCCAAGCCCCAGGGAGGGTAGTGCCAGCAGGATGCCGACTCCCTTCCACTAGGGCAAAGCTGGCTATGCCTACAGACTGACTGGTGTGACCTTTGACTTTTGCAGAATGCACGCAGTTAGGCTGGGGTTAATGGCACTTTGCAGGGAGCTCCAATTGAGTAAACAAAAAATGCCTTGCCCTGTTCTAATGGAGCACATTATTCCAAGGCCTTAAGCCTTCATCCAGGCCCCTGCAGCTGCTCTGCAGGTCAGTGCTACCAATAAAGCAATTAGCCAATGAGAAAACTCTTCTTCCCCAAGGGGGACTTGCAGGTTTTGTTGCAGTTGCTGTGTTTTGCTTTGGGTTTTTAAACAGGCAATCCAAGTTGATTTGAGTGTCTTACATCAGACTCCAGGATAAGGACAGTGAAATTGTATGTTTGCTGAGTGTGATATTTTCAGGGACTGGTCCCTTGTTCAACACAGCCTGGCGAGCTCACTGCTTCCTGTTCAATTAACCTGAACCATGGCTGAACTCTGCCCTTTGAACTTGCTCAGCAGATAAATACATTAGCTCACCTAAGGAATCATTAATATTTTTCAATCACATAAAACAAACATGAATGTCCAAAAACAACCCAAGAGATAGCCAATTAGGAATAGTTTGTGCACTATGTTGGAAAAAAATCACGAACGGATGTTATTTACAGAGCAAAAACGGGTCAAGGAAGAAATAAAACAAATTGTGCCAACAGTTCTAGAGACAAAAGGGACTTTCATTTTCATATCTGCAAGCAAAAGGGACACTGAACAATATGTAGCAACTCTAATTCCATTTACCCTGCTCTACAACAAAAGTTGTACCTTGGACTAGCCTCTACTTGTTTTGATCAGAACAGGCAGCTCTAAGACCTCTCTCTTCTTAAGGGTCTTCAGTGTCCTTGTTCATATGTTGGAGTTCAATGTGGCTTTTCTAGGGACAGTTCTATTCCTGGATTTTTACAAATGAACCAAAAACATTATTGTAGCCGTACCATTGCTTTTAGTGAATGAGATTCAATGACTCGAACTAGTGATTTGAACTATTGTACAGTAGAAAGTAGTGTTCCTGAGACATCTCTACACATAGAAACTGATTTTCCTTTGTGGGGAGGGAGAGGTTAAATGAATCTATTTTGTCTTTATCCCTGTGTGTCATCTTAAAAGAATGAGAAAAACCTCCCCAACTGGGTCATTACACATTTCAGTTTGATTTAATTTCACTTCCCACAATTCTGCCTCCTAACCCCCTCTTTTCCTGCCCCCTTTTCATTTTTGTTTGCTTGGGAGTGTGGGCTTAATGCTTAGCTATCCTAGATGAGAACACTTAAAGGAATATCACAAGCACGAAGGGTAAATCTATTGAACGAGGGTCTTTAACTATGTGGTTTCCTTAAAGGGAAAGGTTGGATCAATAGGATCAATATGAAAGGTTTCCCTGGCCCTGCATAAAAGGGTAAGGGCTTCTCTTTTCACTGGTTTAACTTTACTCTCTGACAAATGCAAATCAATGGATCTGTGTTTACAACAGATTCCCTAACAGACTCAACTTGGGCAAAGCCAGAGCTTGGCCCTGGGGGCAGGGAGCCCAAGCCTGCTCCAGGGGGATGCTCTAGGGCAGGGCTGCATGCTCAAGACTCCGAGGCAGAATGGGGAACAAGCTGGCAATGGCTACCAAGCACTGTTAAAAAAAAAAAAAAAGAGGCTTTCTGTCAACCCAGATCCTGCTGCCTGTGACCTCTCCAAAGACAGTAGCAAATTAGAACACCATACATGTTTCTTTAAGTATATCTATGAAATATAAATATAAATCTCACTTTCTCAGATCTTATGAGCCAATCAACCTGGTTTCCTATCAATACAGATCTTGGGCAAAGCCCAGAGCTTGGCCCTAGGGTCAGGGAGCCCAAGCTTGCTCCAGGGGGATGCTCTAGGGCAGAGCTGCATGCTCAAGACTCAGAGGCAGAAGCTGTAGTGAAATATCTGCCATTGGAGCAGGATGGGTATTTGAGCTCTAGGAGAGCTCTTTCTGCCCTTTCTTAGGAGGTAACTGGCCCTTCTTAGTAATGTCAAGGCAAACCACTGAAACTGTGGCTTCTTTTCCCTTTAATTTTTACCTTTCCCTTTAAAAATGTGATGCTTTCCAGAGATTACATGACTTCAAGTCAATACCAGTTACCAAGAAATTATTTTTCTTCCTGCAGGAGAAAGTATATGTATATTTGATTACACTAGCCAAAGTCCAATGCTGATTAAATTACGTTGGAGGTGTGCTTCCAACCCAAACAAAGTCTGCTTTCTACTGAAAGAGTAATGGATCCTCAAATGGTGAGAGAGGCGCCAAGGTGGAATGAAGAGCCTCCCTGCCCTCTGGGACAATTTGTGTGGGATGATTTTTCATAATAAATGTCCACAGCTTCTAGGAATCCTGCTCCCCAAGTGAGATTATCTCTATCTGCATAGCCCATGCCCTGTCTCCATGCCTTTTTCCCAAAGGCATTGAGGTTGCTTAGGGGTGAAGAGGGGTGGTGATACCCCTCCTTGGCATGAGCCAGTTCCAACTCTGCACCTGATGCCATAAATAATCCCATAGGAGTTCTTCATAATGTACTCTACCCACCACGAAAAGTCTTCTCCTGGAGGAAGTGATCTTGAGGTTGAAAGGAGGGGGTCCCTAAAACGGTCAGGGTAAGCAGCCCAGAGAATCTGTGCAGATGAAGTTTTGGGCCCAGGGTGCCTCCATCTTTACCCTCTTCCCTAGGGCCATTTATCCAGGCAATTATTTCTATTTACGCCCTCCTCATTTCCCTTCCTTTGGCAAGAACCCAGAAACTAAATCTCTCTGCTTCTCCTTTGAGGTTTTCATCTCTCCAGGGATCTCCCTATATGATACCACTTTTCATGAACACAGTTTCTGCCAACTCCAGCCACCAGCAATGGTGTGGGTTCCAGTACATCCTTCCTGAGAGCTCTCCAACCCATTCCTCTGGTTTTCCTTTAGTAATGGGGGTTTAGAAGCCAGAGGCCCTTGGGATGGGGGTCTCTCTTACATAAAAAGGTGGCCCTAAAATGAAGTCCTAGAAATTTGGCCTAGGATCCTATTGCCTCTGGGCAGACTGGTTCAAGAGGAGAGTGGAGCAGCTGCTAAGGCCTTGTAGTGACAGTGAGTATCTTAGGTAATCTGTTTACCCTCTACCTTGCCCTCACCATTCACCAGGAATCCTGCTCTGTCTGGGGATTCCAAATGGAGATGGGGGCTATCTAAGAGTCACCTCTCTCAGAGCCTAGAAGTCCTTGTGTGACCCCTTGAGGGGGATGGTTGCTTTCCATACCAGAAGGAAACCCACCCTGTCAGCATCTGATCACCTGGCATTGGTTTATAGAACAGTGTATGGTACTTTCTGACTAGAAAGCATCTGGAAGCTCCCTTGTTCAAGGAAAGCTGCTGGTGGGGAGATGAGAAACAAAATAAAACAAAAGGAAAAAAAAAAACAAACCTGCTCACCCTCTGCCACCTCTCACTAGCAGAACAATGCAAGATTTGTTTTTCTCTCCCCCTTTCTTCCCAATGTTCTTGGAAAAGGAAGGTAAATGCTCCTTTCCTTCCAGAATGAGACCTTCTCTTGAAGGAAAAACTTAGTTTTCTCAAACAAGGATTTATAATTAAAAAAAAAAAGACCAATTTAGTTCTCATCCCAACCCCCACTACAGACCCAGCTCTTTCATTCTTTCCATAACATTCACCTCAGTGTTCCTTCTGGAAGAATAAGCTGCTCGTGGCAAGGAGAGGTTGGCAGGGTGTGGTGGCAGGAAGGAAGAGCTGAGTTCTTTTCCAGTGTGGGCGTCTTAAAGATATCCTCCTGCCCAGGATAGGTCTGTGACCCTCGCCTTAGAGCCAGGAGGGGGTTAGGGTGTTCTCCAGTCTTCGTTTTCCTACCATCCCATCAAAGTAGAACACAAGATTCTTCTCTGGTTGACCCAATTAGTCCAGAGCAAAGCTGACTGTTCTCAGGAGTGAGACCTAGGTTTTTGTTATTGAAGCTGAATTTAATGGCCCAACTAATGCATCAGTGTCAAAAGTACCATAACTGGTAAGGATGGAGGTGAACTTCGGATCATGAAAGTGCGAAATTAGCGGGCAGCTTTAGCCACGTCATTTACAAACTTGGTCGTTAGCTCATACCGAGACTGAGACTGAAATTTAAAATCACGGGGACTTTTCAGGAAGGGTTCGATGGGAAAGCGTAGTTTCCCCGAGCCCTGTTTAACCATCAAAACCAAGGACAGGACAAGAGAGCTGGGAGGATTTGGGCGCCGTTTAGTGCTGATAGAGACACCCCACAGGTCGTGGGCAGCGTAGAATGCAGTGAGTGCGCACCGGACCGAGGAGAGGGCTGGGAGCCCCGTGGGAAGAAAAAACTCCGGTGAGAAAGAACAATGCTGTGCCTACGCGGGGGCGGAGTTGCGGTTAGACCTGAGAAACTGCCCTCAGCTAGGGAAACCGTGTAGCTGGAGCACCGGGGAGCCTGGGCGCTGGCGAGCACTCTGCTGGGAAGAGCGCTGCGTTGGATTTACTGGAAATGTGCCGGATCAGGTTCCAGATCAATGAAATCTGGGTCCACACGTTTACGTTATTGTTGCCAGCATTAATGCTCTTTTAATCTTCTAAACATTATCAGCATCGATCTCCCTCCATATACACATTTGTTTGAGAAAGTGACATAACCACACAGTGGAAAGCCTGGAATAAAAATAAATGCGGGGCCTCTTGCATCCAGGGCGCCCGGCAGCCTGGAATGCTGCTTCCGCTGGGTTCACTGCGCTCCCTCGCGTCGTGCCTCCTTGGCCCTCTCCCGCCCACCCTAACGTGTGTTAGAAAGGCATTCTCCCAGCGCCCAGGACTTGACCAAGCAAAGGCGATAGCAGGCTTTTCAATTATTAATCCGACCAGCTAGCAGGCGAATACATCATCTGTTCCATACTGACGAGGGTTGCGTTCCTTATCTACCTCTGGGATCCCAACCTAAACCAGTCCGGAGAAGTGGGCTGGGCGGGCAGTCCCAGAAGCGGGAGGTGGGGGTTGGGTGGGGATGGAGGTGCACTAGGAAGAAGGACCCCTTCTCTTCGGAGACATCTGCTACCCGCATCGTCTAAGGACATCCCCTGCGTACAGCGGACATGCATACAAGTAATGCCCCTGGCAGGAGCAGCTGTGCACTGCCGAGTCCATGCCGCACCACGGCGGGTGGCAGGTGGTTTAGGCGACTTTTTAAGTTGATTAAGGGCTTTCCGCCTACTGGGCGATGTTAGCTCCATCCTGGTAGTTGCGAGCTGTTGCCTGGGGAAGGTCCTGCGTCTGTCTCTGTCGGCAGTAGCGACTGGAGGCAGTCTGGAGAGGCGGCTAACTGGAGGCGAAAATCTCAGCAGGAACGCAATTGCTGGTTCTGCGCTGACTTCCAGCATTCAAAAACCCGTCCTCGCCACGGAAAGCGGCGCTTTTCCTCTGCCAGGCGCCCATTCAGGTTCATACCTGTATTCTCCCAGTCACTTCTTGTTGGTGTTTGTGCTTGGTGCAGAGATTTCTTGGGCTCAAAACCGGAAAGCGCGTTTGTTCAAACCTTCGGGAATTTGTCCCTGTTGCCTCTCGCCAGGTTAATAAAAACTTCCCTACCAGGGTCCTCATTGGGAACCCTGGAGGAGATCTGCCTGGGCAGGATTGCAGACACTCGCTGCCCTCTCTACCCCCTCAAAATCAAACTGTACATTTGGAGTTCATTTTTCTGAAATCTAATGTTGTGGCAATCTGAGTTTCCATGACCCCTTTCCCAACTTGGTTAGGCCAAAGCAGTTGGCAGGGAAGAGCCTCATAACTCGGGAGCAGCAGGAAGGAAGGACTTGTCTTCCTAGTGACCCGGAGGTGCTTGGCAGGCACTTGCTTGCCTAACTAGAGTCTGGATTCTGAGACCCCTCAACCCTTGTCTGCTAGAGCCTCTGGCAGGGGCTAAAGGGACCCAAAATGAGAAAAAGAAAGGAAAGCCAAGAGACAGAGACGGGCACACTCGGGATCTGGGCAGGATAGGGATCTGTTTTGGAGGCCCTAGGATTCTAGCCCAGGCGCCCTGCGGAGCTGCTGGCTTGTTTAACCCCCGGGGCCAAGGGTTTGGGCCCTCACTGCGTCTCGGTGGGGATTCCGATCGATATTCCTGGCAGGGAAGGCCTCCGCTTTTCTTCTCCATTTGCTCCTGTCCCCCATCGCTCCTGAGTACATAATACCTACTTACCAATCCGGCTTCTGCATCAGGGTCTGAAGAGACTGATCTACTGACCCCAACTGAAAAGCCTCCTATGTAATAATAACCACTCAACACACTTGTAGTTGCTGATAAAATGGCCAGATAAAAAGGCTAAAGCTCTTGTCCCTTTTCAACCCAGGGTAATAAAACAGACACACATTTGAATGCTTGAGCAAAGCCGGGTCCTCAGCGGCATTTCCCGCTTGTCGTCGGAGGCTATCAGTTTCCAGTAGCCACAGCTTCAGTGCGTCTGTGCCCCAAAGCCCGAGGCTTGGGCAATGCTTTCTCAAGTTTGACTCTGAGCAGTCACCGCTGGGGCTAACTGGGTCCACGTGCGGCTGAGGACCCGCAACTGCCACTCATCTCAGCAATACTTGGGGGCGCCATAAAAGCAGAAAGGCGCTAAATAGTGAAGGAGGGCTTTCCTCTTCGCTTTCAGAACTACATAGGCAGAAAGCACGTGTTTTCGGTAAGCTGTGTTCTTTGCGTTACAGGCCTGAGGGGGCGGCAGCGCTCTGAGAAGGGCCGGAGTAGAAAAGCTGTCATTCTGCCTTTAACTGTACCCCCAAAAGCAGCTGCAAAAGTTCCTTCTGACCCCCAAAGCCCAGGAAGCCAGCTGACGCTGGAGTCCGCCTGAGATAGCCCTCGGCATTGGGGCGGGGTGGAGGGGGCAGGAATCTAAAACAAAGAAGCACTACAACAGAACTGTCAGTAAGTCGCCACTACCATTGCTTTATCTTTGCCAGGAACCAAGCATAAATCTGAAAAAATTGTAGGAGAGGATGAAGGATAAACGAAAGGAGAAAAAGGGCTCAAGTAGACTCCTAAGTATACTCAAGAGTATTTGGAGCCCACCGATTTAGGGGGAAAACTGTTTTTGTTTTTTTAACCTTCTGAGATGATCACGGCGGGGCAGTTATTCCCTGGAAATTCAAATTCCCCAACAGCGGGCAAAGGAGGAGGCTGTCAGATCGGAAACGCCCCCTCCCCAGGCCCAAGTGAACACACTGCCTGTCACATCCCCCAGCCCCAGCCGGCATCTGTAGAGTGCACCCCATAGGCCGGGTTCAGCAACGCAAGAAAAGCCCCGGGGGAGCTCGCAGCCCCGGAAGCGCTCTGTGCGCTCTGGTCTCGGAATTGCTAGCGTCTCAATATCTGCGCTATGCAAATCGAAGCCACTAAGAATTGTTCCCCCCAGTACCCGCAGATTCTGAGAGACCCCTCACACACACACACACACACACACACACACACACACACACACACAGAGTCTGGAGAAGCCGCCTATACTGGCTTGCTGTAAGGTTATTATATGTCTTCCTCATTGGAAGATCTGGACACTTTGCCCCTTTGGGACGGTGGCTCGGTCCTGGGGGCAGAGCAGCTTCCACATGCCCGGCGCAAGGTCTGTGCGCACAAAGGCGCGCAACTGTGTGCCAGTCGGCAGCCACTGCTGCGTCCTTCGCTCTCGCTCCTGCACCCGCCGCCCACTCGGGAGGTTTCTGTGCTCCTAGAACAATAGAGGGCTGTACCTCGCCTCTCGGCCGCTAGAGGAGGCACAAAGAGCCGAGCCCGCTCCAGAACAATGTAACCGGCGTCTCAACCCGTCCTCTCCTCAGGCCGGCCGCCAGTCCTCCCTGCCGCTCGGCTATGCGCACAATCAGCGCCCGCTTAATGCAAAGGCGGAGCTTACAGCCTGCGGCTGAGATATGTTAACTAACCTGCGTCTTAATTTCTCAGCACCTCTTTCCCCAAGCTGCTATCCTCTCCAGGAGTCCGGGCATACCTCGGCAAATCACAGCAATAGCTGGGAGCGGGGCAAGGGCAGCTGGCGAGGGAGGCACGGCGCACTCCATTCTGTCTCTCTCCCGTCTTCCTAAAACCGTGAATGTGACAGTCCCAGCCTCCTCCTTGCACCCTCCCCTCACTATAGGCAGTGACACTGGAGCTGGTAAGAGCCGGCTCTTTCAATCAAGACAGGTCAGAAAGTCCCTGGCCAACACCAAGGCAGGAGGTGGACTCCAGGAGCAGTGTTGTATCCTCCTGGCTGCCAGCTCTTCCAGCGGCAATGAAGTTTGCCTGATGTAGTGGATGGCAGGGAGTGCAGAGTTCTTTTTCCACTCTAAGAAGCAAAGCCCCTCAACTGCCTCCATACAGGGAGCATAGGTAGGTAGTCTGCAAAACTGAAATGTGTTGTCTAAGGAAGAGTTGAAGTGCAATCAAGAGATTTTAACTAAGTGTAGTTCCCAATCTTTGAGTTCTGGAAAGAAAGAGTTCCTCGCAGACACCTTACACCCCGACCCTCACCACTCTATCGCACCTCTCACTGCTGAGAAAGGTGGGAAATTGCGGGCAAAGATTGGCACATTGCGAGGAGGGCGAATGAAATGGGGGGAGGTAGTTAATGAAAGCTCATGGAAAAGGATGAAGGAAGAGAGAAAAAGAAACTGGAAGGAGAGACTGGGGGCGGGGGGAGAGAGAAAGAGAGAGAGAGAGAGAGGGAGAGAAAGGAAATGTATAGGGGAGAGGAAGAGAGATTCAAGAGAAGTGACCAGGCGCGCAGACTTGGATCCCTGGAGCACTGGGGAGCCTGGCCCTTGGGTGCCCCTGAACTTACCTGCCAGGCGTAAGGCGGACATGCGCTGGAACTCCGGCTCCTGCAGCCACTTCCACATCCTGCGGAAGGTCTCCCTGCCAGATTTGAGTTTACTCCATGGTTTTGGATTCCGGAGTAGGTCGGAGAGAGTCCCCTGAGACCGGCATAGCACCCTCTGTGCGAAGATCGCCTGTGGGATGCTGTAGCGCTTCAGCTCGGCGGTGATGCGCTGGGCCACCTCTTTGGTGTTGATCTCCTCTAGCTGGCCAGAAGTGGCCACCTGCGAGCCCGATGAGGACGATGGGGGCCTCTCGCGGCTAGGAGCCAGCACTGGCCCGTGGGACTGAGTGTGGCCCGGGTGGTGCAGACCATTGAGGTGCGACATCATGGCTGCGGGCGGAGTGCCCAGGCCTCGGGACAGGTGTTGCTCGCCGCGGGTCAGCATGGCAGTGTGGTGCGCGTCGAAGTTGGGGCTGAGCATTTTGTCGTGGCCGGGAGGACCGTAGTTGGGCAGACTCTGCTGCGCATTGTGGAGACCTCCCAGCCCGTTGCCCAGCGGTGTGGCAGCCAGCGGGGACAGACTCTGGCTCATGCCGGGCATCTCCTTGTAAGGGCTGTAAAGGTTGTTCATGGCCGGGAGCCCGCGCTCGTCGCGCATAAGGGTGAAGCTACCGCTGACGTTGCTGGACAGACGCTGGTGGTGGTGGTGGTGGTGGTGGTGTGGGTGGTGGTGCGGGTGCGGGTGATGGAACTTGTCGGAGACAGTGGAGATGGGTGGCAGCGGCTGGAGCGGCGTCAGCGTGGTGTAGGTGTTACTCATGCCCATGCCGGGCGGGGACGAGTCGCAAGACATACTCATGGCATGGTGCAGCGGGATGGAGAGCTCGGGTCGGTAGTCACCGCTGTCCAGGATCGAGGCCATGCTGGTGACCATGGCCGAGCGCGATGCTGCCGCTGCTGCTGCTGCCGCCGCGGTGCCCAGCTCTTGGTGTGCGGTTGGTGGCGGCGGCGGTCCCCGCAGAGAGCCAGCAGCGCCGCGGCCCGCGTGGTGGGGGCTGGGGCTGGCCAGCAGCTCTTGTTCATGTCCTGGACCCCCGCCACCGCCCCCGCCGCCCCCGCCGCCCCCGCCGCCGCTGCTGCTGCCCGCCGGCCCGTGCAAAGTGCCCAGACTTTCCATTGTCAGCTCCGGGTTCATGGCGCAGCCTTCTAGGTCTTTGGTGAGGCATCGATAGGCGGTGTAGGCAGCCTTCATTCAGTCCATCGGGGCCAGGGGGCGGCGGGGGCGGCGGGGGCGGCCGGCGGGCTGGCAACGCGCGCGTGGCTGGGATCGGCTGTGGGCACAGGGGCGGGCGCGAGAGTGCGTGAGTGTGTGCAGGGGAGCGTGCGTGCGGGTGTGTGTCCCGGGCTTCGGACCGGCGGGCGCGCCCGGGGTGGGGGTGGGGTGGGGGCGGACGGGACGTGCGTGCGGGAGAGGGGAGGGGGTGGGGAGGGAGGAAGGGATCACCGGGCCCCGCCGCTCGGGCCGGCGCGCTGCCTCGCCATGTCCCAGCCCGCTCCGGCGCCGACGTCTTCTGTTTGGGTGAGCGGGAGCTGTCCAGAAGGGCTCTGCCGCTCGCTGGGGCAGCCAACCTACCCTCCCGGACCCGGGGCGGGGTCGCACTCGACGGGCGCCGCAAGTAGCCATTCCGCGGCCGCCGCTGCTCAGGGGGGCGGGCTTTGTGCCATGCAACTACCAATGAATGCGTCGGGGGCGGGGCTTCACGTTTCACGTTTGGCTGACGGTTCGGTGCCTTTTTTCCTCCTTTGCTA
>PVHX01007819.1:22560-88379 GCA_004024805.1 Geosciurus inauris | reverse complement strand
TTTGCAGACGATATGATTCTATACTTAGAGGATCCAAAAAATTCTACCAGAAAACTTTTAGAACTAATAAATGAATTTAGCAAAATAGCAGGATATAAAATCAACATCCACAAATCAATTGCATTTCTATACATCAGTGATAAACCCTCTGAAAGAGAAATTAGGAAAACTATCCCATTCACAATAGCCTCAAAAAAAAAAAAAAATTTGGGAATCAATTTAACAAAAGAGGTGAAAGACCTCTACACTGCTTGGTTTTTAAGAGAAGAGAGAAATTTGCTTTGTACATGAGAATGTCTTGATTTTTAAATGCCTGTAATGAATTTTAAAATTTATGAAAATTCTGTATTGATCAAATAATCACATGACCAAATGCAGCCTATAACATGCCGATACAGTCTCTGAACTAACATAAAATCCTGTGCATAGTAAGCATACAACAATAAACATTGGCAGACACTTCATGAGCAACGTCTGGGAAGTTTTAGTTTTTTAAACAATATAGATAAATCTGTATGGTGTTGATTTGTAATTTGGTTGTGCTCTCCAGAACCTAATACTATAACTTATATTAACAGGTCCTCAAAAGAAGTTGGCTAAACAAAGGATAATGTAACTCCACAGGTGTATAAACATTGTAAAGCAAACACACACACAAACTGCCCCTGGCTCACCCAGTGCAACATACCTAAGCTCTGCTCTGCCACACAGATCCCTCGGGAATCTCGCTCATGTGTGGTCAGTGGCTGGGGAAACTGAGATCCTCTGGTTATCACAGCTCTCAGGTGTTGCTGATATCATTGGCCAGTCACGCGATGTAGGAATCTGTAAGACTGCTCACTCCTTTCTTTTTTCACTTTGCCTGGCACATAATAGGAGCTCAGGAAATGCCAGCTAAGCAACTGAGTGAGTGTACTGATTTGGACAGCTCCTGTTGCAGGTCCCCTGCAGTGCTGGCCAGGCTCTGTGGGAGGTGGAATGTGTGTTGGGGCTAGGAGATGAGGCAAGATTGGGGGTCCTATGGTCTAGAGGGGGCAAAGACACAACCACCTACACAGGTGGCAGTGAGATGAGCTTGTTATCTCTCACTGGTGACCCATAGAGATGGTACCCAAAAGACAAATGGGGTCTCAAAGTGAGAGTTCTGAATGTCCCTTGGAGGGGTTGGGTTGTATACCTTTGGTTGTGGGGAATCAGGAGAGGCTTTTGATCAGAGCAGTTAATATCCAAGTAGGACATTAAGTTTGGATGGTGATGTGATGTGATGGAGGTCCACAGGACATGAACCTTGTGAAGGCTCCTGTTTGGACACTGAGGCTAGTACTACAGGGAGGTCACCTGTCTTTCTGCACTGTCAATTTTCCACACCTGCTACAGAAAACAAATCTAAAATGGCAACTACTCTATAGCTCTGCACTTGCTCAAGTGTCTAGTTATAGATTTCTGAGAGCCTTTTACCCAGAGAAATCTGTCTCATTACAAGGAATAAGCCCGAAGAAGGAAACAATAGCACAAAGAGAAGGCCATGTTTGGCATGCTATTAATTCACATGGGAGACTTCAGGATGCACTGAACTAGCTCCTCAAAAAGAATCTCTCAGTTCTAGTAAAATTGAACTTCACCTCCAAACAAATGGAATTTAGTCACAAAAACAGAACCATCTGTTTCTGTACGGAAAGGGCTGGTATTAATAGAAGGTGTACTACTCCCTATGGCCATCATTATTATCTGGCTTATGTGCATGGATAGCAATGGATCACATTTATGAAATGAAAACGAGCTTAGGTCCAGCTATGAACATCATAAACTGGAATCTTTCCCTTATCAGGACTGAAATGTTTCACAGAACCATAGCCTTCTGGGAGTAGAAGGAGCTTATGTGCCATTTAGTCCTCTTGTCTCATTTCACTCTTATGACAACCCTGTAACACTGTCCCTGTTTTTTCCTGACTAGAATCAAGCATCCCTTCCTGTTTTCCCATGTGATTCTAGCTTCTACTGTAATGATGATGATTATTATTTTTGTCCAAAGCATGCAATTGTGAAAAGAGAAAGAATGGGCTTTAAAGCCAGAGAGATTTGGGTTCCAATTCCAGCTATCCCACAGTCTAGCTGTGTAACCTGGGCATTACTTAACCTCTTGGGTACCATACTTCCTCCTTCATGAAATGTTTCATTTTGGATAACAAAGATCAACATTAGCTCAATACAGAAAGTTATTACAAATTCTGAGCCTTAAAAGTGTAATAAACAGCCGAAGAATTTCTTTTAGATTTTAGTGTCACATTTTCAGACTTTTTTTTTTGGCAACAAAGAAGCTGGCTACCCTTCTGTTCCAGTGTTCACCAAAGTACCTTTTACATGATTGAAGCAGTAAATGGTGATGTAAAGATTAAATGAGACACATGTGTACAGTGTACTGTGCCTAGGACTGGATAAACATAATTTTCTCCCTTCCTCCTAATTTCCTCATCAATGTCCCTACCTCTCTAACCTCATCCTGGTCCTCTGCTCTGTTTGTTCCATGGCCTAGCCACAACCCTGCATGCAGCTTGCTTTCTGCCTAGGCTGTTCTTTCCTCCTGAGATGCCCTCACCTCTTCTTGGTGTGGCTGACTCTTACGAGATGAGATTAAATGGCATGTCCACAGACAGGCTCTTTCTGCCCTCAGATACCATTTAAATTCTTCCCACAGCCATGCATTGCTTTCAGTACCTCCTATAGCACACTGTCCCTTTTCATCATTCTCCTATCACACTCTGTACTTCAATGTGTGTATGTTCTCTGTATCCCCTACCTATCCCTCAGCCTGGGGTCTTGCACACAGGGAGGACTAAAAAATACACATTAAGTAAATGAGTGGATGCTTTGTTCATTTCTTTAGGGTGGAATCTCTTATTCAGCTGTAATGATGTACTGGAGATTGCTATTAATAGGCACTTAAAGTTCTGTGAATACTTTAAATGATTCTCCATAAGTCACACCACAAGACAGGCACTTGATGCCTAATATCTTTTGTCTACACTACAGCTGCCTATGATACTAACCTGTTTATTTTCACACTTAAATAATTCTATATCTAGAGTGGGAAAAGAAGAATATGGTAGAGGTAAAATAATGAAAAGTTCACAGTCAGTAGTATCAAGATTTTTAAAATAGCAAGGAATTTGCTCATGGTGCCTTTAAAATTTCTTCAGTAAAATGTTAATATACAAACTTTAGTTACATTAGGGTTTCTGAGAAATACTTGTGAACTGTGGAGTACTTCTCAGTAGAAAAACACCAGGTCATCTGAAAGTGACCCTGGCTGTGGAGTTGGGAATGGAATCCAGCTATGCAAGTACCTATGTGCTGAGCTGGGCCAGCTCCCAGGGCCTCACCAGCATCCTACTGCTCTAGCTGGTGCTTTCTCACACCCTACTCCTCCCCCCGACTCTTACCCAGGGACCTCTCCCGCAGATCCCAGGGTACTAGGTTTTTACCAACAATGCATCCGCTCATCCAGTGCTATTCCAGGTGTTTGAAATACAAGAACAGACAGGTTTTGCATTCATGAACTCATGGCCCAGCAGGAAAGGCAGAGGTGGAAAGATTTAGTTGTGGCAACAACACAGTGAATGCAATGATGGAACCTTGCATGGGGTCTAAGAGTGATGTAAGGAGGGCATAACTGGGCCATGGGACTGGATCCTCAAGTTGGATCTTGGGTAAACTGAAGCCTGTCAGGTGGATGGGGCTTGGGATTTTCTGGGCAGAGGAGCACCTTATGCTTAGTTATGAGGTCATGGGGCTGCACGGTACGTTTGATCTGAGGAGAGTGTGAGGTGTGGGACATGAGGCTGGAGAGCAGCAGGTGCAGACTGTGGAATCCCCTGAGCACAGTAAGCATCTGGAACATTTCCCTGAAGATCCTGTAGCATGGTAGAACTTCATGCATGGAGCACTCTACCAGATTTAGGATCTAGAAGGATCACTCTAGGGGAAGAGGATGAATTGGTAAAGTGTGAGACTGGGAACAAAATGAGCATTTTGTGTCTGAAAGTTCTGGAAAAGATAGCTCTGTGGCCACGGGCAGCTCTCTTTACTGCACACATCCGTGTGTTTGGGAGCGAGCCTCCTGTGGGCACCGTCCTGCTTTAGTGCAGCATTACTTCCCTGTGAGCTTCTCCACAGGGATTTCCACCATCAAGTCATTCCTTCCAAAGACAGATCCTGGTCTTTCTAAATGGAATAAACTTTCCAGATACTTCTGTGGAAAGAGCTCAGCCTGTGGAGAACAGGCTTGGGAACCCCACATGGAGATTTAGACCCCTACAAATTTCACAAACAAGAGTTTTAAAAATCATGAAATTTGAAAGAGAATATGTATATTATTTTGGGTCATGAAACAGCTTTTGCTTTTTTTTTTTTAACTCTTTATTTCTAAAGTATGATAAGTTAACCTGGAAAAGCTCTTTTAGAGCAAGTTGAATTTTTTAAAAAAATTTTCCATTATCTTAGGACTAGGCATAATTAGAGCTGTTAATTTACACCAAATGAGTTCTGTCACTTGTAGTTCACCAAAGAAAATAATTCTGCTGAAGATCCTTCAAACAGAAGTTTTTATAAAATGATGCATTATGATAATAATCATTATACAACTCCTTTGGTTGTTTCAGCTTAGATAGTAAAAGTAATGAAAAAGTGGAATTGGGATTATTGCCACTTCTTCCTACAAGGACACATGTGAATAATACTGTTTTACTCCTCAATAGTTTTATTCAGATAGCAAAAGAATGGAATTGCAATAATTTAGAAAAGTTGCATATGCTTCTAATTGAATACAGTTCTGTAAAGTTAAAAAATACATGTTTTTGCATCAAAAATTTTACATTCCATTATGTTAGTAAAATTGAATGCATTAATGAATCATGGGCTTTAGGAAACCATAATCCTAAATCAAATTTGTAGAGCCTCCTGGGCTCCTCCCATTTGAGCTGCACATTTTCCCTTTGATCCAGTGGCCCTGCACCTCCTCCAGGAGCTGCAGGTTAAAGGCATCCCCTCAGAGTGCTGTAGTAGCCCTTGCCTTCCAGCACCCATGGTCATGGAAGTCCATCTTTGGATTGCAGACAGGGCACTGCTTACTGTCCTTCTCCAAAACAATTGTGAGCAGCAGCGTAGAGGCTGAACCTACATAGTCTTTCTTACTACTGCTTCTTCAGGGTCTGGTTGACTGCTCAGCAAAAAAAAAAAAAAAAAAAAAAAAAAAGCTCAAACATGACATCTCTCTGACACCTTTAAAAATATCTTCCCTATTTACAGTTAACACACACATAGCACTTACAATGCACCTGTCAATCATCCTCCGTTATTATTTTTCCAAATATTGACTCTTCAAAATTGTCAACAGGGGAAGCTCTTGCGGCAGAGAGGGGTTAAGTAAGCCACCCGAGGTTACAAAGTTTGTAAGTAGAAGCAGGATCTAAGACAGGGAGTAAGGGCTCGGACTCTGTCATGCAGGGCATTCATCCCTTTCACTGTGCTGTCCTCTCAAGGGCAAGGGACCCTGGGTGGCTGTGGATGCAGAGCATTGTATCTGGCCAACTGCCTTCACTAAAAAAGTATCAAGTACACAGATAAACCCTTGCTATAGTTTGGATCTTAAATATACTCCAAAGGCCCTTGTGTTAAAGGTTTGGTCCCAGGCCATGGAGCTATTGGAAGATGGTAGAACCTTTTCTGAGGAAGTAGATCCTGGTGGAAAAAGGTTAGGTCATTAGGTCACTGGAAATATTCCTGCAAAGGGGATATTAGGACTCAGACTCCTTCTTCTTTTTTCTCTTCCTGGTCACCATGAGGTGAGTAGCTGCTCCACCAAGTACTTCCATCATGATGTACTACCTCACCACAGACCAAAGTGATAGGGCCAATTGATGATGCACTGAAACCTCCAAAACTGAGTCAAAATAACCTTTTCTTCTTTTTAAATTGATTATCTCAGGTATTTGGTCATAGTGATGGGCAGCTGATTAAGAGAGCCCTAAATCCAAGCATAGCCAGAAATGCTAGCTGGGTTTTCTTAGGCAGAAGTAAAACTGAAATTTCTATCCATTAGCTCCCATTCTGCTCCATGGAATAGCCTTGAAATAGTCAATTTTCTCTTCCACTTAAAAAATTATAAGCTATGAAATTATATTCAGATGCAACACATTGTTATACCTTTACAGACATTCTATAATTATTCAGATTTCCAGGCTCCCACTCTAAACTGAGGTGTCTCTCATCATTCTCATTTAGTGAGACTTGTTATTATTGGATGAGAGTGTACCCAGAAATGTGATATTTTATGAAGTATATTTAAAGTCAATTTTCAAAATGGTTGGAAAATAGCTATACTCAGAGCAACAGCGAGAGAACATGGGGGCTCTGGGAGGGCTGTGGGCTTGATGCATGGGTCTGAGAGTTACCATCTGTGCTTTCTGCAGTGCAACCACACCACACAGGGCTACTGCAAGGTAAAGCAGCAATCAAAGACTTAGGAAATAATGCAGCAGCCAGTGCTATGGACTTGATTAAAGCTGAACTTTCTCATCACCACATGTCCCACTGAACAGTGACACTGGGCTCCAGCTTTACTACTGTGAGGAGCAAAACTGGGGACTGAAGCTGTAACATTTTTAAAAATTAAATTTAACATATTACAGAGAGGCTATTTTTGAGAAACTACTTGCATGACTGCCTTTTGTGTTAGTCAGCTTTCTATCACTGACAAAATACCTGAGGTATTTAACTTGCATGGGGGAAGGTTTATTTTGGATCACAGATTTAGGAGTTTCAGTCATGGCTGCTTTATCGCATTGCAATTGGGCTACCTATAGTGAGGCAGTACCTCTCAGAAGCTCTTGGTGGAGGAAGCTGCTCCCCTCATGGAAGCTGGGAAGCAAAGAAAGAAGTGGCTGGGGTCCCAATATTCCCCCCAGGGGATGCCCCCAAAGATATCACTTCTTCCCACCGGGCCCCACCTCTTAGAGGTTCCACCACGTCCCAACGGACTGCAGGCTATCCAATCCTTTAAGTGGACTTTTAAGATCACAACTATAGCATCTACTTATGAAAATGTCATTTGTGAAAAGAAGATAAAAAAGACTCAGAATTTAGCCAAGTCTGTGGTAGAGAAAACACATTCTTGGGTCATCTAGATGGGCACCTGGGTTTGTTCTTTTCTTTTTCAGTGAAGTTTGAATAGAAAGATCATCCACATCACTAAGGATGCCCCCTCACACTGTTGGTGGTACAAAACTATGCAAAGAGAGCTGAAAGAACACTGAAGGATAGATTTTGGAGTTATAAGAATAAGTGGGAAAGGGCTGGGGATATAGCTCAGCTGGTAGCGTGCTTGCCTTGCATGTACAAGGCCCTGGGTTCAATCCCCAGCACCAGTTAAAAAAAAAAAAAAAAAAAAAAGAAGTGCAAGAAAATGAAAGCAGAGGCAGAGGAATAGGAAAACATGATCCCAAAGAATGTGGTTGGCAGGGAAAATAAGGAGGCAGAGAGTAGGGTCCATGGAGTTCAATTATTTAAAAAATTAGTTTTTAAATGAGCACATAAAAATTACACCAATTTATAGGGTATATACTCTGAGGTTCCTAATGTATACCTTTTGAAACAATCAAATCAGGGTAATCAATGTATCTATCACCTCAAACATTTCTCTCTTCTTTGTTGTGAGAACATTCAAATTCCTCTCTTCTAGCTATTTTGAAATATTCAATATATTATCATTAGCTATAGTTGCCCTAGTGTGCAACAGAACACCAAAACCTAGTCCTCCTATCTAACTGTAACTTTTCACCCCTTGACAAACCTTTCCTGCTTCCTGCCTCTGCCTTCACCATTCTACTCCCTACTTCCATGGGATCTGCATGAGTGTTTTAGTTATTTTGAATTTTCACCCTCTGTGAAAGGAGGGAATGATATTCTCATATTAACAGGGACCTGGGCAGAAAACCCACAAGAAGCACAGATCTGGGAGTGAAGTGAGGACAGGCATCCAGCCCCCTTGCTGGCTATGCCTGCATCAGGCACCACATGCTCTCTCTTTCACCATCCTGAGAATGGAAGCTAGAGAAACTTTTCTATGGGAAAGAATTGGGCCTGACCAAGCTGTTAGGTATGAGTTAATGTAAGTGGAGATGATAAAGCACTATAAGGATGCTGAGGGGTAAGCATCTCAAGACCAGTAACAGAATCCAAAATGTCAAGTGGGAACCCACCAACAGAGTGTGGAGGCAAGGACTCAGGGGCAGCAGGAATGGGACGGTTTTATAAGGCATAGAATTCAGGCATCATCCCGGTACCAAGTCAAGGATTCTTTAAATGTATAAAATAAAATAAAGCTAAAAATCACCAACATTAAAAACAAATCTTAATTTTATTTTCTCTTCTCATCTCAGGCCTGTGGATGCTCGGTATCTGTGAATTTAAAAGAGGGGACTGCTGCAATAAAGGGAGGGGCTGTTGGAACAGCGAGAAGCTCCATCATGTATCAGAGAGCTCTTAGGGCTAAGAGGAGATTACATACATGGCCAGAAAGAACCGGGGTGGGGAAAAGGGGCAATCTCTTTGCAGCTCAGAGAATATTCTACCTGAGGTTGGCCTATCTTTCTGGAGGAGTCCTTCAGGAGGGGCTCTTCCTTAACTTAGGTGAGGCTGGCCACAGGTTAGGGGGCTGGAGGAAGGAGAGAAAGTTAGCCAAAGGTTGTTTAACAAGCAACTTGTTCCAATCATTTATGAGGCAGACAATGTGAATTTGGAGGGTATGTGTCTGGCCTTGTCCCAGATATACCAGGGCTCATTAGGAGTCCTCTGTGAGTCACTTGGGGGAAGGGGCAATAAGAGGTTTTCCAGAACAAAATGGTGGCAAAGTTTGCTTAACCTTTGCTGTTCCCCAGTATTGCAGAGTCAGGTAAAAGCCAACACTGTCAACAGTGTTCCCTCCTTTCTATCCTCACTGTCCGCATCCTACCCAGGTACCATTCATAGTAGCCTGTGATGACCTCTGCCTTTGAGATCCCTCTATTTTCAAATTTCCTCCAAGATGCACAAATCTACTCATGTCACTTTCCCCCAGGTAAAAACAAAATAGAAGGACAAACCATACACTGAATTAGAATGATTTTCAAACTCTCTCCCATTATCTGCAGGACAAAAGGATACTCCTTAGCCTGGGGTCCAAGATCCTGACTCTCAGGCCCCCACTTGCTGCCTCACCTCCAGCTTTGTCACTGATGTGTTCTGCACTCAAGTGTACAGCCACACAGCCCCGAAAGGCCTCTACCATTCTGATGCTCTGCTCTAGATGATGGAGTTTACCCATCAGGAGTTGCTTTACTCATATTTATATTTGTTGAGAAATTTTACCCACCATTTAGGGTCCAGGTTAAATGCTATTTTCTCATGGAATTGTTTTTGATTCGAACAAAGACAATGAATCTGTTGCCCTCTTCCAAACATCTTGGTTTGAAGCTGCAGCAGGATTTATCCCACACCACCCTGTATCTGTAGTCATGGTTCCATCATTAGGCCCCATAAAGGAAGGGGCCGCTTCTCGCCAGCACTGCCTATGATCCTCAGAGTACTTGCTTCATGAAGATAGGCTGACTAGAAGGAAAGGGAAGAGCACTTGATTCTATTGCTGTCATTTAAAATATGCTAATCATAAGTATTTTCCTTCACCCTCCTAGAATCATATAAAAATAACAAAAAGAATAAGCAAAGTAATCAAGAAAACATCATAATTTCTGTTTTTAGTGAAACGAGGATTCTAATTTATCTGCAGTGTAATCTAGTGAATACTAGATTCTAATGTACCTGCAAGAGGGGCCAGAAGTACCTGTGACTGGTCAGAAGTTGTGTAGAGGAACAGAAGAGAATAAGGGCTTCAATGGTGGCATATCTAGTCTGGTAAGGACAGAGTTTTGGAATGGAAATACAGAAATGGGGACCAGACCTTGGGTAAGTAGGCTGGTGGAAGAAGCCCTCTTGGGCTCAGTTTAGTGTAGAGTTAGAGGGGTCAGGACTACCCAAAGAATGATCCAGATGAGGTATATCTGCAGGAAGCACTTTGGGGCTAGGTTGTGGCTCAGTGGTACAGTGCTTGCCTTGCACATGTGAGGCACTGGGTTCAATCCTCGGCACCACATAAAATAAATGAGTAAAATAAAAGTATTGTGACCATGTTAAAAAAAATACCTACAGAGTAGGAATTTTGTGACCATGTTAAAAAAATACCTACAGAGTAATACAAAAGGAAATGAGAAAGGAATTTAAACGTTCACAACAAAAATGAAACACTGAGAAGGTAATAATGTAAGAAAGGAGAGACTAAAACCCTACAAGATATATAGAAAACAACCAGAAAAATGGTATAAGTCTCTCTTATCAGTAATTTCTTTATAAATGACAATGTAAATATTCTTTAATCAAAAAGACAAAGATTATCACTTTGGACAAAAAGATATCATGCAAATATATTCTTTCTATACCTGACTGAGTTAAATCCAAAGACACAAATAGATTTAAACTAAAAAATGGAAAAAAAAATTCAGTGCAAAAAGTAACTAAAAGAGAAGAAGGTCACTCTACTACTGTAAGGAAAAAATAGACTCTGAATCAAAAAAGGACATTAAATACCAATAAAAGGCTCATTATAGCAAGAAGAAATAGCAATTATAAAATTTAACAATTATAAAATAACAATTATAAAATTTATACATCAACCCTCAAAATATATAACACAGAAACTCACAGATTTGAAGGCACAGCCTGTTCTAAAATAATAGTCAGAGACTTCAATACCCCACTGTCAACAATGGATGGAACAACTAGACAGAAGGAAAGAAACAGAGCATTTGAATAAGACAATAAATCAACCAGATCCGGCAGATACATATAAAAAACCCAAGCTTTTCAATTATGTATGGGGTTTTCTCCATGATAGACCATATTTTATGGCCAAAATAAATTCATATTCTCCCCCCCCCGCCCCGGCTCTTTCTCTCTTTCTCTATGGTAGTGGGGATTAAACCTCTGACCTATATCCTCAGCCCTTTTTAATTTAGTTTTATTTTGACACAGAGTCTTGCTAAATTAGCCAGGCTGGCCTTGAATTTATGATCCTCCTACTTATACCTTCTGAGTAGCTAGAATAAATACTCAGTGTGCTCAGCCAAAATCAAGTCAATAGATTTTATAAGACAGCTATCGTATCACATACTTTCTCTGACCACAATTGAGTTAAATTAGAACAGTGACAACAGGAAAACCAGAAAATTCACAAAGTTGGAGAAACTGAACAGCACACTCTTAAACAATAGATCAAAGTGAAAATCACAAGGGAAACTAGGAAATACTTAGTGACAAACTTAAATGAGTACATAAATGAGTAGCAAAATTCATATGATGCAGAAAAGGCAGTGTAAGAGAGACTTGTCATTGTAAATGCTTATGTTAAAAAAGATCTCAAGCCAATAACTTGATTTTACATGTAAAGGAACTAGAAATGAAAAACAAACTGAGTCAAAAACCTGCAGAAGGAAGGAAATAAAAAATATTGTAACAAACATAAATAAAATATAGAAAAATCAATGAAATGAAGAGTTGATTTTACTAAAATATTAACCAAAATCTAACTAGATGAAGCCAAAAAAATAAAAGAGAGCGAGAATACTCAAATACTATAATCAGAAATGAAAATGAGGACATTTGCACCAACTTTATAGAAATAAAAAAAGATGGCCAATTGTATGCCAACAAATTGTATAACAGATGAAAAAGACAGATGCTTAGAAACATGAAACCTCCGGAAGCTGAATTGTGGGGAAATAGAAAATCTGAATCAAACTTTAACTATTAAGAAGATTGAGTTGGCAGTCAAACCCCCCCTAACATAGAAAACCCTGGGCAAGTAAATTCTACAAAATATTTAAAAGCTATCATCAATTCTTCTCAACCTTTTCCAAAACACTAAGGAGAAAATGCTTCCTAACTCAGAAATTTATCCAAATTGGAAACGAGAGATCAAATCATCTCTGCTCACAGATGACATGATCTCTGATGTAGCAAACCCTAATGAAATCCTAATGTGTCCATTGATGGATGAATAAACAAAATATGGTATATACATACAAAATAGCAAAGGTAAATATTAGCTAAGATTACAATACAATTAAACTCTGATGAGAAAGGGGAAACATCATTTTTTATTGCTTATTGGTAGTAAACAGATAATGTCCTTTGGAGAGAAAGCTAAGAGCTTTATGAAAAATTTAAATTATGACTGATGATTTGAACAAAACCAGATCTTGTTAAATTTCAGAAGAATCACACATAAGAGAGTCAGTGCAATCAGATCATATATAAAAGATTTAATGACTATAACAACAGAAAAGAAGAAATGCTACAGAGGAAATAATCACAAAACCAGAGAAACACAAATTAAAAAAAACACTTATGTTCAACTTTATGTCAGTATACTTGAAATGCAGATTTAATGGATAATTTTCTGGGAAATTTTAATTTACCAAAACTGATCCAAGAAGAAATATAAAAGTTAAACAGGTGTTTTTTTTAATCAACAAAATAGATAATGGAATCAAAAACCTACAATTACTGTCCACTGTATTCACACTCTATGTCCAGCTGGCTTCACAAGGAATTTCTACCAAACCTTTAAGAAGGAAAGATTCCAATGCCATTTAAAACTTCCCAGAGCATAGGAAAAAGAGGAAATTTCCAAATTATTTTATGAAACAAGTATAATATTGACACCCAAAGCTGACAGACCATATGTGCATATATATCAAAGAAAACTACAGGCCATTCTGTTTATCAGTACCAAAACACCAATAAATCATTATATTACAAAATTGTATGTCATGACAATGTTGTTATGTCAATAATGCAAGGCAATTTAGTATTAGGAAATTTATTCATATTAAAAATCCAAGGAGAAAATGCTTATGACCATCTTCTTGTATTATTAAAAGGCATTTGTTAAAATTCAACAACCATTATCAATAAAAGCACTCAATAAAGAAACTGGTATAGATCTTTATCACAATGGAATTTCTATTTTAGTATAAAAAGACAGGTTCAAGGTTACTGGAAAAGCACTAAAGTAAAATCAAAACACATTTGGAAACAGGAAGTCTGCCCAGTAATATCACTACTTTTTATTACGGGCATTCTTGTCCCTCTGGGATCCGCACCCACAAAACGAGACCAGAGAAAGATATGAGAAATGAAACATTTGGATATTGCAGGTGATATAATTATAAACCCAGAAACCATGAATATCAACTTAAAGATTCACATAAAAATATGGAAATTTATTAAATTAGCAAAATGCAAAATTAAAACATAGGGTCAAAAGCATTTAGATACACAGATAAGGTATATAAGAAAAGCTCTCATTTATAATAATCAAATACCTAGAAAACCACATAAAATTATATAAATCTTGTATGCAGAAGAATTTAGAACACTACTGAGAAATGCAAAATAGGATTCAAGTAAATGAGAAGATTCAACATGTTCTTGTATGAGAATCAACATCATAAAGGTCCCACTTCTAAGCTACTTTTATATATGTAGCAAAATCCTAATAAAAGTTCCCCAAAAGCTGATTCTGAGGTTCATACAGGAAATGTAACAAACATGAACAGTGAGGAAATGTGACTTACCTACCAGATACTAAAATATATTATGACACCTCAATAATTAAAACAAATGTGGCACAACCTCATAATCAGAAAGACCATAAAAAAGCAGGAAGCTCATACCTAGGCCAAGTACTTTATTGCAAACTTTGGTGAATACTAAGGGGGCATCTCAGATTAATGAGGAATGATGTAAAGTGTTGAATAAACTAGGTAACCTTCTGAACAAAAAATAAAATTAAGTGGCATTCATAGCTGATGTGGGACATCAGGATAAATTCTAAATGGATATAAGATTTAATGTAAACAAAAGAACCCACAAAATACTGGGAGAAATCAGCAGGGTCCTGTTATGGCCTAGGAAAGTTCTAACGGTATTATCAAATACAAAATAAAATTTAAAAAATCAATAAACAAGGGCAAGGCAAACAAAAATAATCAACAAACAAGACACGACACCCATAAGCAAAGTCAAGAGCCAAGCAACATGGGAAAAAAAAAAAAACAAACATTTGCAACTCATCTCACAGAGAAAGGGTAATTTACTGACACATAAAGATGAAGAACTCAGAAACTGGTAAGGCAAAGACTAACATGGCAATAGAAAATTGGCAAATTCACATAAAGAGCAATACAAATGGTCCTTAAACATATGAAAAAATGCTCATAATAAAAAATGTCACTCATAATACAAAATGTCACTTTCAATAAAAATGCAAATTAAAATCATACCAAAATAGCACTTTTCAATTACCATGTTGGCAAAAAATACAAATGTTTGATAACATACTTTGTTGGCATTCAGAAACAGACATTTTAAAAAATTGCTGGAAAGAGAAAAATCAGCATACTGTGTACATTGGGAAATCTGTTACTTACGTAACAAATGCCTATGTATTGTTTCATTTAGCCATAAAATTTTGGGGGATTTATCTTAATAGTGCATGTGCAAAATGACATGTATACAGGATTCAAGTAAATGAAAAGATTCAACATGTTCTTGTATGAGAATCAACATCATAAAGGTCCCTCTTCTAAGCTACTTTTATATATGTACCATAATCCTAATAAAAGTTCCCCAAAAGCTGATTCTGAGGTTCATATAGGAAATGTAACAAACACGAACAGTGAGGAAGTGTGACTTACCTACCAGATATTAAAATACATTATGACACCTCAATAATTAAAACAAATGTGGCACAACCCCATAATCAGAAAGACCATAGAAAAGCAGTTATGTACACAGTTATTCATTATAGCGTTATGTACACAGTTATTCATTATTCATTATAGTATTTGTAATAAAAAAAGAATGGAAACACCTATGTGTTCATGGTGGAGGAATGGTTACATAAGAGGGCATCCATTCAATGGGACACTGCTCTACAGCTATAAAATTACTCTCTGGGCATTGAGAAGTGACTTGCTTTGTACAAATGGCATACAATCTCCAGTACATTGTCTCATGGAAAAAATTGAAGAGAGAACACAGTATGTGGCATATTGTATTATTAAAAGGAAGTGAGAATAAAAAAACCTATTATATTTGCTTGCTTATGTATGAAAACACTCTAGAAAGGTACCTGAGATTATTAACAGTGGTTATAGGGCTGGGATGGATAGAGAATAGGGTAGAATTTTCTTTACATACTTGAAATCTTTCATGCCTTGTGGATATACAACCTATCCAAAAATTAAACTAAAAAGGCAAAAGAACATGCTAAGATAGTTATGTTTTATGTTTTTCTTTACCACAGGATCTGTAAAATACTGTTCTTTTGTTATCTCATCTCATATCTCTTTCACTCTCTCTCTCTTGGTAATGGGGATTGAACCCAGGAGTACTTAACCACTGAGCCACATCCCCAGTCATTTTTATTTGTTAGTTTGAGACAGCATCTTGCTAAGTTGTTTAGGGCCTTGCTAAGTTGCTGAGGCTGTCTTTGAACTCGCAATCCTCCTGCTTCATCCTCCTGAGCTGCTGAGATTACAGATGTGTGCCACTGTGCCTGGCTCTCATCTCTTCATTTAAAAAAAAAATAACAAAGAAATAAGATCCTTTTTTTGTCTACTGGTGAGTGGTCATGGGGATCTATTCTTGCAGTCAGAATGGAAAGGTGTTTCTGCCCCAAGTGCTGGGGAACCCTTTTCTTGGCTCCACTATGTGATCACATACTCTTCCTCTGTGAGACAGCTGTAACCCCAAAATAACATAAAACCTAATTCAGCAGCATATTAAAAGAACTGTATGTTAGGACTAAGTGGGATTTATCCTAGGAAAGCAGGGGCTGAAACACCGAGGCCTAGGTTAGCTCTCTGTGGTTTAAGGACTCTCACAGCAGTTCAAGGGAGGTCAATCTGTATCTGATGTAAAGATCTACACAGGATCATCAACCACAAAAGGATATAAGATGCTACAAATTTCTATGCAAGTGTCAGTCTGTGTAGGATATAGAACAAAATACCATAGACTAGGTGGAGTAAACAACAATTTATTTCTCACGGTTCTGGAGGCTGAGAAATCCATGATCAAGGTGCTGACAGACTCACTGTCTGATAAATGTCTTCCTCCTGCTGCAGACAGCTGTCCTCACCACCATGGGAGGGGGTGTGAGGGATGCCCTGAGGAAAGGGGTGCCCTAGCCTCCTCACAGAGCCTTTCACTGGTGCATGAACTTGAGGATAAAGAGAGGCCTCATGTCTATTCCTCTTTTATATGAGCATTAATCCCATTGTGGGGGCCTCACCATCAGGACAGCACCTACAGGTCACCTCCCAAAGACCCCACCTCCTAATACCATCACCTTGAGATTAGGGCTCCAGCAAATGAAATTTAGGAGGACACAGACATTAATTCTAGAGCAGCAAGGGTTAGGATTTTGTATAAATTCCCAAAGTAGGCATTGTTTATTACAATTTGGTCTCTTTTGCCATAGCATTTATAAAACCTGAAGTTAACTAGGCCTAAGGAATAGGCTCCTGTTAGTTTGTGTGGTCTCTGACAGGCTGATAATGACTTTAGACAAAGAAGAACCTTTCCTTGTATCTATAGTCCTCCCTTAGGGATTTATTTCAGGACTTACCTGCTCCCAATGGGATGGAAATTCTTGTACAACCACAAAATATCAGTGATCCTCTATCAGCACAAGTCTAGGGCAGCAGTGGCACACAGGTGTGGGAGGAATGCATATGCAGGAGACCTCAGGAGAGGTGAGCTGTGGGGTGGGTTCACATCACAGAAATAGGGTTATATCAGTTGTGGCAAGTCAGGTAAGCAGCATGGTGAGCCACGACTCTGGGTGACAGAGAAGCAGCACAGCAGGCAGGAACTAGAGACCTACAGCAACTTAAAAGTTAAGGTTGGAGAGAGAGAACAAGTATAGGTGTGTGTTAGTGGCAAGGTGTACTTTGGAGGAGCAATAACCAGCATGAGGACAACCCTAGTCCTCAGGGAGAAGAGGAGAATGGGTGAAGGAAAACCTGGGGGTCAGGGCCAAGGAGAGCTCCCCAAGAGCATCTGGATGTTCTGCATCCACCAGGAATCTGACTTCCTAACTCTCCACATAATTATGCTTGTGTTTCCAAAGGACATGAACAGGTTAATGTCCTGGATGTCAACAGAAGAATATGTATGAAAGATTCTTAGTGTCACCTCCATCTTTTGAGGTTTAAATCTAAGTTAGTCCTATTAGGTCTTAACAAAGAGTAGAGTTGCCCATCTTCTCTTATATGAATCAGCCATGGAATGAAGAATCATAGTTTGGTTAGTGCCTTAATCATTTCTTATCCAGAATTAAAAAACAACAAACAAACACATACTTTAGCCTTTCGGTATCCTTCTCTTTAGAACTGATGTTTGCCTTCTCTGTCCAACTCATGTTTTCCATGACTCTTTAAATTTTAGTTATGACTAGTTATTCAACATGATGCAAGGTGTTTTTTAAATTTATTGAAGATGGCAGATTACAAGTAATACATTTCTGATTAAGCAGTCTCTACTCTTTCTTTCTTTACAAGACAGGCATTAAAATTTAAAAGCCAGAACACAGAATGAGAAGTGCTAATGAAAATGTCATCAAGTGAGAGTTTAGATTTTAAAATGTTGCTAATCTAGAGAGTGCAGGATGAATGTGAAGGGTCGAGCAGCTCCGATAGGATACACTCTATGCCTTTGAAATGTCCTCCAAATTTCACTTAATATAATGTGATTCATTTGTATCAGTGATGACTCAAATTATTAGAGGGAAAAAAGAGAGAGAGACCTGAACAAGTCCAGTGGGAAAGCAGCCCCTCTGAAGCCACTGTGAGTGGCTTCTCTAGTCAAAGCCACTGTGTTTGGAATCAGCACTGCGGCATTTCTCTTGTAAGACAGATCTGGTTTCAATCTGTGTTTCTTCAGTTTTTATCAGTGTTGGCCTAGATTTCCAAGGCTGAGCTAAAATGGAAATATTCTCCCCCCCTTTAACCCATCTGTCTCCTTTTATTTACATAATATAACATCTTTTTCCCTGAAGAATTCTGAGTTTTTTAAGAAGGCAAAATGGAAATAAAATAAATGGAAAACTTTTCATCACAAAATGAAACACATGATATTCCCTTTGGATTTATACCCATTGACTCACTACAATAACTGAATTCAATAAAAATTATTGTGAAGCCAGGCTATAAAGCAACAAGATCAGGATCACATTTCATTTGTCAAGTGACTCAATGATTCCCTCCAAAGACGGAATATTTCTACTAACCTCCTAATGTTGGTTTTTTATTCCAAAGTGAGGAAATCAGCCTGGATAATTACTTTGCTAAGTACTGGCAGAGGGAGGGCTACAATCATTCCGACTCAGTTGTTGTTCCCATTGTCGACAGAATAATTTATCAACTTATTGGTGTCTTATCGAGGTAACAGAAAAGCACATTACCAGTAAAAAATAATTTATAAAGAAGACTTAATTGCTACTATATGTGTTTTTAATGTTGACTGAAAATATACAAGACAAGCTAAAGTGGCATATGACAAGTCCTCATTTAGTCTATCAGACATAATAGGATATTTAGAAAGATACAACACATTTTGAAAAAAATATCGAGATAGAAGTAGATTCTCCTGTTATCTCAAAATAATTGTAGTATTTGCTGGTGAGGTCAGAGTTTCTACAGACAGATACCTGACAAAGATAGACTTCAAAGGAAATTTAAAATAGGGGACAGGTGATGACGAGCTTAGTCTTCTGAGCTTATGTACCTGGTGGTATTCAGACTAACTCAAAATTATTATTACCTGTTTATTATTTGAATGATTATTTTTTGAATTTACTTGTTTTTTGAATTACCTGTTTATTATCTGAATTATTGTTTACCCATTCTAATATTTCCTGGTCACTATGGCTTTTTGCTTCTCTGTTAGTCTATTCAAGGAAAACTGCCTCCCCATCCTCAGGTATTCCAGCATTGATTTAACCCTGCACTGGCAGTAACATACCAATGGCTTTCTGGTACCTCTGTCCCAATCTCCTCCATCTTCAGTTAGCAAGTGCTCATCAGTAGTGGATCAGACCAGCTCAATGGAAATGCAGTGGTTTTAAGAATACTACTGACCTAAACACAGAGAACAGGGGTCAAACTACTCCCCCTACCTTCACAGTTTTGTGTTACAGCACAAATACAGAGAATAACTTGGCTGACAGAGTTGTTAAAGGGATATTTTTAAGAACCATCACTCCTTATTGAAATAATGGCCTGGCTGCATTTCCAATTTCCATTAGTACTAAGCTTTGCTTCTGGATAGAAACCTTTTATTTTTTTGGCCCAAAGCACATTAAAACCAAGGTCTTCTTAATGATAGGATTGGTAATAACTACCCCACTGTGTGGCTGTTGGACTGTAAAGATAGTTGATGGACATTTTAGTGGTTAGCTCAGGGACCTGCACTGCAGTACAGCATACCCGTAAATGAGAAGCAGACTAGGGGAGAACAGAAAACATGGTATTAAGATCATACAACGCTAAAGAAGAACAGAGGAACAGCTATCCTGAAGGGCTTTTACAAGGGACAAGTGCACTAAGAAATTTAAAGTTCTATTTGCCTGTTGATGAACTAAAAATCAAGAAGGAACATTAAAAAAAAACACAGAAAAAAAAGGCAAGTTGCTACAAATGTGATAAAGTATTGCAAGTTTCAAATCCTTATTGTTAAAAATTGGATTTTAAAACATATACAAGTCTCTGATTTTAATAACAGTGTCTTAGCTTTTTGTTACTATAATGAAATACCCAAGACATTATATTTTCTTTACAAAGAAAAGAGGTTTATTGCTGGGCATGATGGCACACGCCTATAGACCTAGTGGCTTGGGAGGCTGAGGCAGGAGGATAGAGAGTTCAAAGGCAGCCTCAGCAAAAAAGTGAGGTACTAAGCAACTCAGTGAGACCCTGTCTCTAAATAAAATACAAAATAGGGCTGGAGATGTGGCTTAGTGTTTGAGTGCCACTGAGTTCAATCCCTGGTCCTCCCCCTCCCCAAAAAGGTTTATTTAGCTCACAGTTTTGGAGGTGGAAGTCCAAACAGTTTGGTGCAAGCTCTGGCAGGGTACCCTGTGATTGCACCCTATCATGGTGCAATACATCCATATATGTATATATATTTTCTGTCTGTGGATCTTTCTCTCTCTTCATAAAGCCACTAGGATTTATCTCAACCAGACATTATCTAATGATAATCATTTCCTACAGGCCTCATCTCTAAACACATAGCAGGATTAAGTTTCTACCCTCTTAATACTGTTAACATAAGATTTTGGGGATTAAACTCACGAGTTCAACTACAGTAGTTTTATCTGAAATCAACACAATTAACCATTTTTCTCTTTTGATTAGTGACAATGATATGCAAAATAGTTTCCAAGTGGGTCAGCACTGAGATCCTTTTCACCTTATACTCTAAGAGTCCACGGGGACTCTATGCGATTCCACCTTTACTCTCTGTGCAAGCTTGTCCCTCTTGTTCCATCTCCAGTTTGCTGTCCTGGCACTTCACCTGGCCTTTCCTCTGTTTTCCGCCCCTCACCTCTGTTTCCCTCTCCTCTCTCATTCACTGGGACTGCCAGCAATCTCTGATGCTGTGCATTTCCTGCAGGGTGGCCTTTCTTGTACTGGCCTATGACACAGAGTGATCAAGAGGCTCACTCATATTCTCACTCTCTTCTAAGCAGAACCAAATCAGCAACCATGCATGGTCACAGTGATCCTCCAGGTCCAATTCTGAGACCAGGAGAAATGTCTGAGTTGGGCTGACTTTCAGTGAGGACCTAGAGGTAAGTACTAGCAGCAAACCCTGCCCACTGGAAACAGGAGGCAGCTCCTTAGGTTTGCAGATCACAGAGAAGGGAACATTCATTTGCTCGTCTTCTGTGCCAGAGCTTTCTCCTCCCAGCTTCCTGCATTGTCTTGCTCTTCCCCTAACTTTTCTTCTATAATTGGCTGGAACACCAGTCTTGTTTTGACTCAGAATGGAAAGTGTAAAAACTGTTAAGTGAAATATTCTGTCTCCCTCACTATTCCACTATGCTGAGGACTTGTGCTCTTCTTCTGATCCTTAAACTTCCAAGAAACTAACAGGATTCCGCTCCGGGTCTTGCCCCATCTTTGCACTCTGCTTGTGCCCTGGGCAGATCCAGCCCTACTCTTTTTTTAGAAACACTTGTTCCTCAGCATGTTCTCAGAACTCCAAGTCAAATGTCCCTGCCATGTGCTTTTGAGGTGCCAGTGAGGCCTATTTCTGGAGCTCTTCTTGAAGCTATAATTGCATGTGATTTTCCATAGTTTTGACTGGCCCACCTCCCCCATGGTATGTACATGAACAGAACACGCCCCCTCTTTTGTCACCACCATTCTCAGTCCCTGGCACATATCAGACAAACAGAAGTATTTGCTGAATGAATGAATACAAAGGATTGATCTGATAGCTCTCCTTTTCTATGATAGGATTTCTCCACCATTCTCTTTTTTTTTCAAGACTTTCTTGGTGGAGAGAAGGTTACTTGGTTTTATAGTAATGAGCTTTGGGAAGGTAGCCTCAACAGTGGTCTGCGGAGATTGCAGGCCCAGCATGAAGATTTTCCTTCTAGTCCAAGGTTGAAAACCCTGTGTGACCTTTAGCCAGAGACTTCATTACTCTGGGCCTCGATTTTCTCTTTGGTAAGTGAAGCACAGTATTTCCTGCTCCTTCGACCTATTCAGGGTTGTTAGTATAACAGAAAACAATTTTTAAAGTTGCTCTATAAAGAAAATACCATGCATGTTTAATACAAATACAATGCATGTTTAAAATAAAGTGCTTTGTGGCACTTCTCTATTATCTCTAATAATTACATATACTGGCGCCATTTTACCTTTGTGGTAATCAGATAAGAAATCATGGTTCTTAGATTCATGTAGTTGTGGTAGGAATGGGGAGAGGTGGATGGATAAAGAGTCAGCAGGCAGAACTGACGTCCAAACCATAGGATGATGCTGATGAAGGAGACGAGTCATTGTTATTACTCTGGTTTCTGGCTTCAGTTGGTGGAAGGGGGAAGCCATTCTACCAGAGACTGGAGAAAAGAGGAGGTTTGTGGGGGAGAAAAAGGAGGTGGCAGGTACTTGGGGAAATATGAATGGAGAGGGCAGCATGCTGCTGTCTTTATGGGACAGGAGCTCAGGAGAAAGCTGAGGTCTAGGGATACGAGTGGACTTGGAACGTTCACCATAACATCTCTGACTGAAGCCATGGAGTTAGTGATATCCTCCAGAGTGAATGTGTAAAGAAGGGATGTACGAAAGGAGTGGCCTCTAAATACTCCACTTTGAGGAGAGTTGGTGATGTGAGAAGGAATCCAGGAAAGCATGGTGCTTGTGGAGCTTCTAGGAGGAGAGGGCAGGGTAGTCAACCATGTTCAAAGTTGTCCAAAGTTAAGGCCTGAAACCAAATGTCCATCTATCTCATCACTGTGCTCAAGAGCAATGGGGGCAGGGCCACTTCCTCTACATTGTGTCCTCTGCAAGTCATTGTTGACTATTCCAGAGAAAAATGACCAGAATCTACAAATATTTATTGAGCCCCTACTCTCTGCACTGGATACTGGGGATTAACAGAGATACAGACAGATAAGTCTCCCCTTATCCACAGGGTACACATTCTAAGACCCCAAGTGGATGCCTGCAACTCTGTATATACAAGTACTACAGTTTTTCCTATACATACCTATTATAAAACTTGATCTGTAAATTAAGTATGGTAAGAGACTAACAATAATAACTGGTATTAAAAAGAATAATTATTAATATAACAGTAAAATAGACCATTATTAAGTATAGTAAGGGTAACTTGAACACAAGCCACTGTGATACTGTGAGCCCATCTGGTAACCAAGATGGGTATTGAGTGACTAAAAGCCTGGAGCGTATACACCATGGATGTGGTGGACAGGAATGATTCATACCCTGGGCTGGATAAAGCAGGCTGCTTTGATATTCCATCATGTTAGTCAGAACAGAGCACAACTTAAAATTTATTAATTATTTATTTCTGGAATTTTCCATTTAATATTTTCAAACCATGGTTGACTACAGGTAACTGAAACTTCAGAAAGCAAAACCATAGATAAGGAGGACTACTATATGGTCCTTGAGAGAACAGAGTATTTACATATAAATACACCAAGACCAAGACTCAGTCTGAGTGTTCTGTGACTGTACTGAAGGTAAGTGTCTGTCTGAGGTAGCCAGGACAGGTACCGCTCAGCAATATAGGGCATGGCTTAGAAGAACAGAATAAGAGGAGGAGCCCAGGTAAGACAACACCTGCATTTGAAGGTGAGGAAGTGGATGAAACACAGTTTATCTGGAGAGTAAGGAACACACAGTGTGGTTAGAGAACTCATCTTGAAGAACTGCAGGGACATGGCTTCAGCCCTTGGAAGGGTCAGATGGAGGAGAACCTGAAGGATGGCTGCAGGTACTGAGAAGTCAGTTATGATGACCAACTATAATGATTACTCGTGAAATCATTTTTTGTCTTCTTTATCTCTGTCATCTTATCTGTATGATTACGACTCCAGTTTCTTGGAAAGCAATTTGTACATAGATGCCATGTCTTTTTGTCCTTTGATTGTTGCACAGGGACTCAAGAACTTTTCATGTGGATAAAACTTTGAAGATGTTTTTGTGATCTGTAAAGGCCACTAATAGAGGCTCATAGCTCTGCTGATGTCCACTGTTAGTTTTATCAGGAGCAGAGGACTATAGCTCTGAGGACCCTTCCTGTCTTAGGGACAGCTACCTTTGTTTAAGTCACTGCTTCTGAATTGTGCTTCTTGTCTTCTATTGTCATTCAACAATTACTAATTGCACATTTGCTACTGGCCAGGAATAGTATGGGGCAGCAGGAACAAATGGTGGCTATGTTAGTTCCTGCCTGTGAGTGGCTATTAGAGAGCAGTGAGAATTGCTGCTAAGTTGATTTGCTAAGTGTGTAATGTCTATGATCAGTGAACAGGAGAACAGGGAGAGCCCCTACCTAACTCAGAGAGATTCTCTGGTGAGGATGATGACTAAACTGAGACCTGAAGGTGGGCAGCTAAGCAGCAGACAGGGCAGGAGTACAGTTGCCAGAGAAAAGCCCTTATGGAAAGCCTGGACAGAGGGCATGGTCATGGAGGCTGCAGAGGCAGCAGAGCAGTGGTGCAATGTGAGGGGCTGGAAAAGGGCCCATCAGAGCTGGTGTCTGTGGCTGAGCCCACAGTCTCCCTGCAGTATGTGGGCATCAGCAGGGTCTCACTAGAGAAATTTGGCAAAGACAGAAGAAAACAACTACAAGTGTCTGATATCTTCAACAGAGGACTGCATTTCTCCTCCTCAGAAAAATACTGCAAAAGCTGATGTTGAAAGAAACACATAAAATGGATTTAGGTGCAGTTTAAATGAAAATGGACAGTGTGGGACTGCTGGTAATCAGAAACACTTCTCAGGAAGGAATAGCGTAAGAGATGTGGCTCCACAGTAGCCCAGATAAGACAGGAAAAAACCTACTCTTGATGCTGGCACTGAGTCATGGAGCAGCAGCTGTAGAATTCTATTTACTTTTTCTAGAATTTACACTGCAATTTTAAATTATAAATACATGTTATGTCACCAAACACTGCTGTCTGTTCAGCATGCACTTTTCTGAATTGTGCCAGGCACTCAAATAAGGGCAGGGAGACAAACCTGAAGATAACATGGCCATTGCCCTTGGGGACTGCCAGTTATACACAAGAGCACGAACCCTGGATACCAGCCCATCATACCACACAGGACGAAGAGGAAAAAACAATTAATTTAAAAAAAAATTTTTTAGTTGTAGATGAACACAAATATCTTTATTTTATTTATTCTTATGTGGTGCTAAGGATCGAACCCAGTGCCTCCCGCATGGGAGGCAAACACTCTACCACTGAGCTACAGTCCCAGCCTGCAATTAATTTTGATGTTGAAATTGGGAAAGGTTGAGCAGAGGAAAGCTTCACAGTAGACAGCTGCCATTTGCCTCAGAGTAGATGTATTTATAAAATGTGCCCATCCACAACTCCATCCCTGCCCCTTCGAATCATGGTGGCTATGTTAGTTCCTGCCTGTGAGTGGCTAGGAGCTCTGGGACAGGGAATGTTGGGAATAGGAATTTCTCAGACATTTTAGGGTTTTTCTTATGCACTTAGGCTTAAGAGCCAGTATCTTAAGAGATGACTAGGATTTTAGTAGACAGAAAAAGACAGGTGGCAGAGGTGATGCCATGAAGATGGACATACACAGGGGACTGACAGGGTGGAGTGGTCCGATACAGACATTGAGGAGGCCAGAAAGGCAAAGTGATTCCTGACCCTTAGATGCTGTGCCAAATTGCTTGCTGAAGTGAAAAATACACATACATCTGGCTCCTATTCCAGAATTTCATAATTATAGTTTCTCAGGTGGAGCTTTGAGCATGTGTCCTGAAGGAATGATCACATAGGTGATTCTGATGTACAGCAGGGTTGAGCACCACCACATAGGCTACAATCATGGTAGGGTCCTTGTACTGTACAGTGAAAGCCACATTTAAGTCTTGATATAGAATACTGGTAGCTTCTACAGTGGCGCTTACCACTGACTATTTACTAAATACTTCAGTGACACCCACTGTATCCAGACATGAGAAATACCTATGTGTTATAGACATGCAATAGATTCCTTGAAAGTTCTGAAACAGGGAAAAGCCCTACCATTTCCTTCCCTACCTGAATTCTGAAGGCCAGTTGGAATTGGTTATTCCTGTAAACACACCACTTCCAAGCATTCAAATAGGAGTATTAATTCTTAGACAACTGGATAATATTTTAGGTAATGTAAAACCAAAGGCATGCATATGCTCTATGCTCTGAAAGAGTTAAGGATTGGAAAAAATCTGAGAGCAAAGATTTTGATTAACACACTGTTAAAGAGAGACAGCAGCAAGGATACTTGCAAAGGTATGCAAGTTCGTTGATGACTTAACATTATCTTAGGGGCCCTGAACTGACTGAAATGAACTTGTGGGCATTCTGAAAGGGACGTGAAAGTTGTTGATAGGAATATTATGATATTATGTCTTAGGATTAAGGAACTCATATTTTAGATCACCAACATCAAACAGATAGGCTAAGGACATGAGTCTTTTCCCAAGGAATAAAATGTAATACACAGATTTACCTATAGCTTTTGATCAGAATTATGTTCATAATATACAATTTTGCTATTTCACAGATAGCCACAGATTTTATACTTAAAAAGAAAACTCCCTAAGTATACCAGGCTGATGAGGCAGAGGTCCAGGGAAGAAACTGATTATATAGGATTATGTAGAATCAATATCGTAGGTGAATACCAGTGATCTAGAGCTGGTAAATTACTATAAACATTAAGGCAATAGTGCAAATAATTCCCTCAGGTTGGAGTAAAAGGAATTTTCTACCATAAAGTCTGTCCCCTGGCAATAGTCATTACAGCTTAATGGAGGCAAGGGATAAGTTATATATAAGACTACAATTTAGAAACTTCCTTCATCTTAACCCAGGCTAAAGTTGTAATTTTTGTCATATGAAAAAATAGATTATTTTTCCTTATTCATCTTTAAGTACACAGATTCAAGAAACATGGTATAAATCAACCTGACCCTGGGTTAAATCCCTAGTACTGCCAAAAAAAATTAAATACATTTAGATGATACATATATTTATATACATATGCACAAATATATACATTTAAATGATATACACATTTATATGCATACACAAATGCATGTATATATATATGTAAATGTATGTATATTATTTAAATAACTCTATTGAATCCTCTCTATAGTTTTCATGTGAAGTGAGATATTGTTATTTCCACTATTGTAGAGAAGGAAATTAAAGTTCAGAAAAATAAGGTCAATTCACCAGAGATGAAAAAGCTAATTAGTGGCAGAGCTAAGTCTAGAGCCTGATCTAATGTTTGGTCCTTTCACTTTATAAAGATTGACTCAAGTTCTCCAATGTTAGCCACTCGTTTTTCTGTGCTAGTTTAGATCTTGTATATATTCCTCTTATTGTACCTGGGTGTATAATTAATTCATAAGCTTTACTTCTGACAAGATTATGAGTCCTTGAAGGCAGAATGCCTGTCGTCTTATCCATTTCTGCATTCCCAAGGAGCATCTTTTTAAAAAAACTTAAGTTTCTTATATGCCTACTATGTAGACACTAAGTAAGGCACTGTAGATACAGGGATGAACAAGATAGACATGTTCCTGTGCCCAAAGAGCACTCATTCTATAGGAAAAATGGCCAGATAAATAAACAATTAAAATAAAGTGTAATAAATGCCAGAAGGGGGGAAGTGTAGGGATTATGGGGTTTATAAGACTGCAGGAAAAGAGGGAAGGAAGATGGCGTTGGTAGGGACTAAAGAAGAAATTATGGCTAAGATAAGGTGAGAAGATTGCTTTTGATTTAGCCAGATACTGGGTATAGGTGAGAAGGGCAGAACAAAGTACTGGAAAGAGGAAACAATATGTGCAAAGACAAGAGGTGAGAAGATAAATGAGAAGGAGGGCATTGCAGAGAGATGGAAATATGAGCAAAAACAAGACCGTGAAGGTCTCTGAGATCTTACTGGGGAGGCCACTGAAGGGATTCAAGCATCAAATGGCAAGATTACTTTTGAAAGATCACTTCAGTTGCAAAAGGGAGAATGACATACAAGGGAGGAAGCAGAGGCAGGAAGATCAGTGAAGAACACATCGTCCTATGGTCACTGGGGGAGACTCTTGTGGCCTGGACGAGGTCGTGGCAGCACTGATGGTGAGCGGATGGGGAAGTAGGGTTGACAGGCTGTTTTCTAATTCGATGTAGGAGATTAGTACAGAGGGTGGTTAGTGGAGAGGGGTCAGGGATGATCCTAAATTTCTGACTTGTGAAACTGGATAGAGTGGATTTGGTTTAGGTTTGGAAGACACTGAGTTCCTATGTCTGAGGTGGACATGTTCATTATGCAGATGAAGGTCGGGGGTAGGATATGAGCTGGAGACAAACTCTGGAAGTCATCAGCCATAAGACAGAGAGATTATTCAGATATTGACAGAGAAGAGAGCTCTTGGGAATGATATTTAAAGTCAGATAGAGGAACATTATTCAGGAGAATAATATTTAAAGTCAGAGGAGGCCAAAAAGGAACCCACAGAGAGGAGGGGCTAGAGAGAAGAAAATTAGGGAGAAAATAATATCTAGAAAGCCAAAGAAGGTGGGAATGTTCTCACAGAGCCAAACACTTCTCCAAGGTCAAGTAAGTGGAGGTCTGAACATGCTCCATGGATTTTGCACTGAAGGAATCTCAGAGGGTCTCCTGAGAACAGTGCCCAGCCACCAGGGCAGTGGTGCATCAGCTTGATGAGAGCCACGAACTTAGGGGAGGAGCTTGTTAGTGGCAAAGGCACACTGGTACCTAATTTTGCTTATCAAAGTTTAGAGCATAATGAAACCACTTTTTCTTCTTCTTTTTTTAGTGTATTTCCATGCAACTGTGGGAGATGCTGCTCACAAGAATGTGTGCAGGGTAGAATAAAGCTTGGTGGAGAAACTCAGAAAGGAACAATGGAGAAATGGACTGAAGAAGACAAAGAGCTAGAACCATGAGTCACTTATTTTCAAAGACACTCTGTTGGAAAGTACAGTGGCATAAAATGTCCATTCTCCTTTGTCACCTGTAACAGCAACTGCTCTCCAGTGAGAGGACCTGTCTTTCATGGCACTCCCTGCATGGAAGTGACTAAATAGCACTATTCAGTCTATCTGTGAGAAATGAACAAAGGGAGAACACTGATCTTCAGGGTATCTGTAAAATCTTCTTCGGTACAGACACATGGAAGCCAGCTGAGGAGAGCCATTCTGCGGCACACCCTTGTGCTCAGCTCTCTGGTGAGTAAGGTCTGTTTCTCAACCCCCTTTGTGACTCCTCCTCTTCTGTTCTCCCTTATCTTCCTAGCTGTTTCTCTTCCCCCATGACATCTTCCACTCTAGCCATTGCCTTCCTGCCTGCTCCCCTCCGTCTACTGACTGAGTACCCACTGGGAGCCCTGTTGTGATGGTGACATTGCCCACTGTCATTAGGACCCTCTTTATAAATTCCAAACTTGCTCTATAACTCTGTTATAGCTTCTGGAATCCTTGAGTGATTTCTAATAGACATTTTACCTATGGTCTTTTGGTGGGAAATCTAAAATTCAGTCTTCTCCAAAGTTGCCTCATTCTCTCACCATAAAATACATTTCTTTCTCCTCCCTTCCTCCTTTTCTCCCTCCCTCCCTCCCTTCCTTCCTTCCTTCCTTTTTTTTTTAGTACCGGGGATTGAACTCAGGGGCATTCAACCACTGAGCCACATCCACAGCCCTATTTTGTATTTTATTTGGAGACATGGTCTCACTGAGTGCTAAGTGCCTCACCATTGCTGAGGCTGGCTTTGAATTCACGATCCTCCTGACTCAGCCTCTTGAGCCACTGGGATTATGGATTTGTGCCACGATGCCCGACTCATAAAATCCATTTCTCATCAAGTATTTCCTGTGTTTGGATTGTAACATGAGCATTCATCCACTGTATTTCCCTATCCTCATATAAAACTCAATCTCTTTCCTTTTTTCCTCTGCAGTATCTATGGTGCTGCTTTTCCTTTTTTGCCACCACTGTCTCCAAACCAGTTTCTCTTGCCTGGACCACAGGGAAGCTCCAGCCATGTGCCCCTGATTTCTGGTCTTGGTCTCACCCATTATGTCTTCCCTGATGCTTTTAGATTCCCTCCACCTCCCTACCCCAAAACAACAATCTGTCATGTACCTCCTGGGAAACTGTATAAATTTTCAATGCTCTGCTACAGCCAAGGGATTATAGTTGATACTCTTAATTCAGTACTGCTCAAAAGGTCTTTGAAAACTGGTCTCTAAGCTATATCATCATGGTGCTTTAAGCAGGCACTATGCTACTCACTTTGTATGGTTTATCAACCCTAATCTCTGTAAGGGAGATTAAAAATTTTATTTTAATTTTTTGTTATTTAGCAAAAATTAGGGCACAAAGAGAGATTAAGTCACTTGCCTAGGGTCATCTGGTTGCAAGTGAGCCAGGTGTCAAACCTAAAGTTTTTATATTTCCAAGTATTCTACTTTTTCACTTTTATGTATCATCCAATATTACTGACCATGTTCCTGTACCTTCTGTAGGTACACTGTGGCTACTGGTCAGGTGGTGGTTAAGAGTGCTGGCTCTGGATCCACTTTGCTTGGGTTTGACTATGGCTATCTTAACTGTCTAGCCTCATGATTTTGAGCAAACTTCTTCATCCCCTTAATTCTCTAGTTATTCAATGGATTCTGCAAGGATAGTAAGATTACTGATGCTTAGGACAGTGTGCTGGCTGGTGGTCAGGACTCAATACAGGTGAGGTCACTCCCTGTGCTCTGGTTCCTATTAATTTCCAGTAAAGGTATACCTTAGACTAAAAGTTTGAAAGAAATAATTTCTGTGGCTAGATATCCTGACTTCTGTGGAAAACAACATGCTGGGAACAGTTGTTCTCATTAGCTTTGAGGATGACAATAAAACTGGAAAAGACGAGGAAGGTGGCAAGTGATCTTTGCATCTGAGTGCACTGATTTGAGATACGTGGAAAGATCAAAGAAAACTCCATTTCTTGAAGCACTTAAACCTGAAATGGAAAAGAGTAAAAATCTAGACAAAGTGAATCATCTTCTCTTTCCTTTTGATAGAATGGAGAAGATACCAGTGGAAAATACAGATATCAGTGTGCTAGTTGCCTGTGGAAGAATCAGCTTTTTAGGAAATGGGAATGTAAATGAATAAGGGTTTAATAATGCAACTTGGTACAAACATTTAGTAAGTACCATTTTTTGCTGAGCACAGTGCAGGACACTGTGGAAAATACTGAGAAAGAAGGCAGTGGCAGGATTTTAAACTATTAAAATTGCTGGGAATAAGTATTTAAAATAATTTTAACTGAGAACCATATTCACAGAAAATAATAACAATAGTAAACTAAATTTGTGCCCGAGCTGGGCTGTGCCCTCACACGTCACCTCACCTGGTCCTTAGCCACAGTGGAGAGAGTACTGCTATTCCAGGTGGGAACTGAAATCAGAGAAGTGATTTGCCCAAGTTTGTACAGTTTATAAGTAGAAAATTTATTATTTGACCCCAATGCACTTTCCATTCAACACAATGCCTATGCAAATACATAATTATTACCCTTTCACAAAGCTAAAAGCCTGTTTGGTTTTTGTTCTAAAAACCTGTGTGGTTTATTCATATCATTATTTCCCACAATGGAAAGTCATATCAAGATTAAAAATAAGTGTACTCCCATGTTATGCAATAGAGGTAGTCCTGGAAATCTGCCTATAAATCAGTATTTTCTTGAATATTATTTTTGTTGCTACATACCATGATTTCCAGAGATAAACTCCAGCTTATCGTTTAGTAGCAATTAAACATCATAATTGTAATTATAAGGTAATAATTGCTACTACCCTGCCATAAGTTCCCCCTTACTTTGACAAAATTCTTTTTAAATGTTCACAACCACTCTAAATTTAATATTCAGAAGTGTGGCTGTTCATCTATTGGAACTTCTTAAAATGGAAGTCTATCTGTGCTTTTAAATATACAGTGTTAATAATGATGGAAGGTACCCAATCTTCTCATCATCATTCTTAACACACCAAATAAGGGACCCATCTTTCCCAACTACTTTTACATTACAAGTAATATTTATATTTACATAAATGGTTTTACAGGGCATGCAACACAAAATGAATCTGTCATTGTTATTTCTTAATATATTCCAGGATGTTGCTTTGCTAAATCATAGTCACTAAAGCCCACAAAATAACAAACCGCCTACTTTTTTTCCCTTTGAGGTGCATTATCTGAAATAAGCCATTGCATAAGTAGTGCCTCAGCTAATTAATTAGTGCTGGTCATACTTATTTTTCTAAACTAAGAAATGAAACTGAATAGTATACTTTACATTATTCTCCCCAATTCTGGCTAAAATGAAAGAAGCCACGATAAACCCAGCTGCAGAATGCTGCTTACAATGATTCTTTTTTTCTAATTACTCAAACCAATTGGGTATTACAAAAAACTCCTCATATTCAGTTTGGTTGTTGGTTTTACACGACAGGGTGGCTAATTAAAACTACTGCACATTTGGGTATCTAGTTTATGATTGTGAGAAGGTCACAGATTTGAAAATAAAGTTCAGTATGCCTCCCACATTTAGCTAAATAATCACAGAGGGTGTTTAAAAATAATCTGTTTTTCTCTTCCAAGCAGTTTCTTTTCTTTTCCCTGTGCTCTTTTCCCTGTTTACTCACAATTGCCCATCATACCTCCTCTTCTCTTCAGGTAGGTCATACTTATGGGACCCCTCCAAATGCCTCAGTAAACTTACAGTTTTTCAGAGGGCATTAGAAAATAAGGATTTCTGTTCTGGTAAAAAACAAAACAAAATCCTGGGATGATTACATGCCAGAACTGCAGTACTTGGCTGAGTGCCCTCTGGATATCCGTAGCACTCAGCTCCCAGGTCAATATGACAAACAGGGAAGAGTCACTTTTGCTTCTATTTTCACCCCATTAATGCAAATCAAACTTTATCTGTTCTTTCCAAAATAATTCTGAACCTTGAGACCAGCCCAAATGTCTCCATGCTATCAATGTCTGATTAGCCCAGTTGTGTGAACATATTATGAACCCAATTTTTCTCCATTTCTAAAACACTCATTCTGTTTACTCTTCCAGACCTTTATTGTACGTAGTTTCATTATATTCAGTGCTTCTGTTTTGTATTTTAAAGTGTTGGTGAATATTTTGCTTCTCATCTATTCGGTGTCTGGTAGGATGGTGACCATTGATTGCATAATATCATTTAAATTATGCTAGCTTCAGATAAATAGTAACAGGGTAAGTCTGCAGATTTATCATGATATTACTGACTTCTCTCACACAGCTTTTCTTTCCATTGGCCCTTCTGCAGAGGATGTTTTTACAGTCTTGGAAAGGGACAGAAAAATGGGACACCACAAAAGAGACAAATATTGGTATGCTAGAAAAGGCTTGGTATGTGGAATCTAAAGGACATTTTGCCTGCTATTTCAAATGGGGTTTATTTTCCCTATTTAAAATATTTTAAAAGCTTTCACAATGCTTTACAATGTCAGTGTCTTATGCCCAGGAGGTCTACTTGTATTATATTATTTAATATTTCCAATTTTCAATGTGTTACCATAAGGGGAGAGTTAATCCTTACTGACATTCTGAAAAGGTGGTAGAAAAATTGAGAGAAGTGGTCTGATGCATTTTTGGTAAGCTGATTAAACACCTTTGGCTATGGCTTCTTATCCCAGCTGCTCCCTCAGTCTGCTGAAGAGCCATAGAAGTCAAGGAAATCTACCCAGTGTCCATATCTGCAACACCATGGAAGGATCAGGGTAACCAGAGTGAGAAATAATATCAACACAAGGAGCTGCTTAGGGAGAACTCTAGAGTATGATTACAAATATAAGGGGTTGAATATTTAATATTAACACTTATATTAATTAAATGTTGAATATTTAATAATATTTACACTCACAGATTGAAAATATCAGAGTAGAGAGGTTAAGTGATTTGCCAAGGGATGCACAACAAATTGGTTTCTGAGCTAAGATCAAATCCACAACTTCTTGCATTAATTTTTATCACCCTATGATAAATTTAACTACAAAACCCCAAGATTATTAATATTCCCTTGACCAGGAATTTTAATTAACCTTCATGTCCACTCACCAGTAAAACAGCTAATATTTATACTGACAAGACTTGGGAGCATTATGATACTGAGTCCCCACTGAATTAAGTTATTGAAGAAAAAATAATTAATTTAGTTCCTTACAAGATTAGCATTTTTCAGATAACAAGTCTATGGTGAAACATGCTCAAAAATAATACTTAAAATAATACTCCACATATTTTAAACCAGGTAAATTTAAACTTCTACTTAAATATCCCCCCTCTCTAAACATTAAGCAGAATTTCTAAGGAAGTTTATGAAATAGGAACTTCAGTCACTCCTACCCCACTGTTCTTTAGTACCAAATATGAGAAGAGAGTTTCTTTCTTTCAGTAAGTAAGAGAATATCCAAATGAAGGTAAAGTAAAAGATAAGTCATAATGACATGAAGGCAGTAAGGGGGCTCTGTGGATCCTAAGGAAGAAGCAGGTCCTCGCAGTCTCCATCAACCCAAAGCCTACCTTCTAAAGAAAATGCTAAAGTATCCTGTCCTAAAATCATCAAGTTATTTCAGTTAAGGTTAAATTAAAATACAACAACTTTCAATAGACAAAATGATAATTATATGTAAATGACATTAATGTACTTCAAAACACAAAATAATTGCATGAAAAATTACAAATAAGTAGAGAACACAGTGAAAGCATCAAAATAAATGCACAGCAATTGACAGCTGCCTTTACATTATAACAATCCTAGTTAAGATTATCAGGAAGAACTTCTTGCATATACTATAGCAACAAAAATGATAAAATTGTTTACAAATAAACTTCATAAGAAGGGTACTATTTCTAAATAAAGAAAACTTAAGATGCTACTTAAGGACAGGAAATATTTTGAGTTTGGGAAAGGCTTACTATATTCAAGTTCATAAAGGGAAAAATCAAAAGATCATAAATTTAACATAATCTCAAAATCCCCCAACTGAAATTTAAAACAAATTCTGTACTGGAAAAACTGATACTAAAATTCATTTGTACATGAACAGGTAAGATTAACTAGGGGAATTCAGAAAAGGAAGACTCTTAGGAGGGGATTAGTTGCTACTTACATTTTAAAACCTAGTATTAAAGCTACAGTGACTGAAACAATTTGGGAGTGACGTGTAACAGACAGAATAATTCGAATAATGTAAAATACATAAAGGATTTTAATATATGAAAAAAGCACTTTCAAATCAGTGGAGAAAGGATAGATGATTCAATTAATAGTATAAGGACATCTGGAAAGGCAGCTAGTTAGCAGTTATTAAATCTCTACTTCACACTTTACAAAAAGATGAGTAACAAATGGAGCAATACTTTCAAATTCAAAAATGAAGTAATAACTAGAAGAAACCATTGTAGGTTTCCTTTTTAAGGAAAGAAAATCCCTGCTAAGTGTGATAAAAAAAAACTAACAGCCACAAATGGGAAGACTAATAAATATGAATACAAAAAATTCATTAAAAGTATGGTGCTGTAAACAAGTCCCGAAACATAAGATAAGCTGAAAAAAACTTACATTTTGCAATACAGAAAAATTGCTAATCACACACACACACACACACACACACACAAAGTCATGACAATTTAGGAGAAAAATGGGTACAGGATTTAACCAAGTATGCACAGAAAATGAATACAAATGACTCAAAATACGAAAAGATGCTCACCTAACCTTTGTGTTTAATACAATTTTTGTAAATAAAAATGTTTCACAGTACAGTGTGTAGAGAGACCTTCTCATACATTGATGGTGGGAGTAAATTGGTGAAAAATTTGGTATTATCCAAAATGCACATACCCACTGACCAGTCATTGCACTTACAGAATCTATCCTACAGATTCCCATAAGTGTGAGATGATAAATGTAGAAGATGCTCTTACATAATCTTTATATAACAACACTGGCAACCACCTAGATGGCCACTGGTAGGGGACTGGGAAAACACACTATATCTCTGTGATGAAAAGAGTGAGCTTTTTCACTCTTTCCATCATGTGATATGAACCATTTGTCAAACTTTATTGCTAAACAAGAGGAAATTTTTAACAAGGTATGTATTTGTGTAAACACACACACACACACACAATTATAAGCAGAGCCCCCTTTGTACAGAGACAAAGGAAAATGATGGAGCAATTGCCTCTGGGAAGGCTGAGTAACAGAGTCGGTGAGAGGCTATATTTTTCTCTTTTAAATTTAATGCTAAGTATGTATATTACCTATTCAAAAATCAGTAATCTATTGTTTACTCTTCTAAAACTTCTGGGTGATAGATCAAGTGATAGCAAAAAGCTACATCTGATAGAATCAGACTTTGAAATGAAAAAAAAACGGATAGTTACATAAATATTTTTATGTCTTTATCGTTAAGTATTACTTCTCATTGTTTTACTAAGCAAAATACTAGGTTTGAATAAAGAAGATGCTCTTAAGAAGGTAGCCCAGATTCACCTTTTGGTTAGGTGGCCATCTTCCTCAGACTTTCATGTGGTTCTTCTAACACTGGTTGGTGGTGTTGGGAGTTCATTGCAAAGAGGAGAGAGTAAGTTAGAAATGAAAAATTAGTTTTTTTATTCTAAAGTTTCCCAAGTGATAAGTCTTAGTTTCCAGTATTATTTAAATAGAACCAATTGCTTCCTTGTGTCTCCCCTTTGATTTTGCCTATTAAAATTTTTGTTTCAAATTTTACTTTTTATTGACTGGTGTCTTGATTTCTCCCTACTTCATTAATTTTCTAAGAATTTCCTGGCTTGAAATTGATTGCATTTTAAAACGTCTTATAATAATAAAGGTAAATATCTTAAAAGGACATATGAACACAGAATGTATTGTAACTGCATTAAATGTCGCAAACAGCCAGGCCACTAAAAAATCCAATGCTATTCTTTGACAAAAACAATAAGCTTACTGTTGTGAAATACTCAATGCACTATTTCTACCATCTCATCTTTCCTTTAACCTAACCAGTCCCACTTATTTAATTTTATATTGGCTCTTTGGCTACACTGCTCCATAAAATACTTAATAAGTCCAAATGTCACTTATTAGGAGGCTGGAGTTTGTGATCACTGAGAAAAGACACATGTAATCAAGTTCTAAGCCCAGCTCTTGTTCTGATTTATGTTCTTGTTTCCTCTGCCATGAGGAGCAGAATGACCATTAAGCATTGTTTAGTTTCTGTTTCAAAGAGGTTGTTGCAAGCCAATATACCTTTTGCTAACAAGCACACTAGAAGGGTGAACAGCGTGCTCCTGTGTCCTTGTACACTTTGGTTACATATGGGTTTTCTGGTTGCAGAGGAAATAAATCCCTCTCTTCACTTCATTTCAGATAGGTAGAGAATATAGCAGTCTCTGTTATCTGTGGTTTTACTTTCTGCAAGTTCAGTTATCTGGTGTCAAATATGTCCTAAAAATATTAAAAGGAAAATTCCAGAAATAAACAATATGTAAGCTTTAAATTGTGTGGTGTTCTGAGTATTGTGATGAAATCGTATGTTGCCCTGCTGTGTCCCATCCAGGATGTGAATCACCCCTTTGTGCAGTGTATCTATGCTGTACATGCTGCCATTAGTCACTTAATAGCCATCTTGGTTATCAGATTGACTGTTGTGGTATCACACTGCTTGTGTTTAAGCAACCCTTATGGTACTTAATCGTGGCACTAAAGAGCAAGAGTAGCGATGCCAGCATTTTGATATTCTGGATATCAAAGAGAAGCTGTATTCTTTTAAGTGACAAGGTGAAAATTCTTAATTTATGCTATGGTTTGGATCTGGAGTGTCCCCAAAGGCCCACGTGTTAACATCTAGAACCTTTGGGAGTTGGTGGAACTTTTTAGGAGGTGGGGCCTAGTGGATGAAGTGAGGCCATTTGGGATTATGATCTTGAAAGGGATATTGGGACCCCAGTGTTTTTTCTTTCTGTTCACTTTCCACCCACCTTGAGGAACAGCATTGTTCTACCATGTGCTCCCCACAGTACACTGCCTTGCCACAGGTCCGAAAGCAACAGGCCAATAGCCCATGGACTGAAGTCTATGAAACTATGAGCCAAAATAAGCTGTTTCACTTATTAAATGGATTATCTCAGATATTTTATCACAGTGACAGAAAGCTGACACGACTTAATAAGGAAAGCAAAGTAAACATATGCAGTAAGATTGAATTTTGTATCTGTGAAACTGACAAGGGAAAAGAAATTCATGCTAGTTTTGCTATCATATCTCAAACTGAGAAAGTTATGGCTATAGTGAATGATAAAAGTTTAGTGACAGTAGAAAAGACATTAAATTTGTGAGTAGAAGATATGAACAGAAAAACGTTCTGTTGAACGTTTGACAATCTGCTGAACCAGAAAGTACTGGGTCTATATATGGAATCTTCACCAAGGGATCCCTTAAAATGAGTGATATCAAGTCATTCAATGCAAATAACGATGTTTACAAAGATTTAATAATAAGTTTGGACTGAAAAATATAAAAATTACTGGAGAAGCTGTATTTGTGCTGACAAAGAAGCTGCCGCCACATTTCCAGCAGAGTTGAAGAAGTTGATTGAGTAGAATGGATCCCGTCTAAAGTAAGTCTTCAATGGCAACAAAACTGGGCTTTTCTGGAAGACACTGCTCAATAGAACTTACATTCCTAAAAGTGCAGAGGAGGAACCAGGGCATAAAACCTAAAATGACAGATAATTCGGGCACTATGTGGCAATGTAGCAGGGCATATGATAAAGGCCAATCATAGTGTACTGATCAGAGAACCCAGGTGCTCTCAAAACAAAACAACTCTGATTTAAGAAAATGAGGGGCCATATTCACGTAACTTTTATTATAGTATATACTATAACTGCTCTATTATTGTTGTTGATAATCTCTTACAGTGCCTTATTTGTAAATTAAACTTTATCAGAACTATGGATGTAAAGGAAAAAACAAACAGCACACCCACGGAAGATACCCAGTGCTAGGATCAGCTCGGCTCTCACTCTGACATTCCACAGCTGACCTGCTCACTTGTAGGCTCATAGGAGAGGAGCTTAAGTCAACGTAACAGTATCATTACAATCACATCACTTCTACAAAATTCAAAAATTATTTTTTACCATGACTCCTAAAATGAATATAAATAAAATAACAAGGATAAATTTGTGGTCTGCTGAGAACATGTCTACGTCACAAGGAAACAGCAGCTGCTGGAAACCTTTATCGGTCCTATTAGATGCCAGCTATTGTGCTGTTTTGTACCTAGGACATTATTCAATTCTCACAATCATAGAAAGACCACATACCTAACCCCAATTTTGAGATGGAGATATTGAGGTCTGGAGGGGCAGGGGCCTGCCCAGTGCATGCTGTCTGTTATGGTAGAGCCAGGATACCTGTCACACATCCATCGCTGTCTCCATAGTCCTGCTGGTGCTGCTGTGTGACCTGCAGGAGTGAGTTCACTGGAAGCTCAGGTCAGCCAGCCACACAGTGACCTCTATGGCCATGACCAGTATACTTGTCATTCCTATCTTCATCAATCAGCTTGATCTGTTGGTCTTCTTACTTTACTTTCCTCCCCTTTCCGCATGGATTCTATGGACATTTGTTAACATCTCACAAAGTCTATGCATCCCCTTATTTCTCTCTTTTGACTATGACCATCTCCACAGTCTTAACAGGGAGAGCACTTCCCCTGGTCCTAACACCAAGATCAAGAAGGCCTTTGGCCTACACCATGCTTTGGTTCACCAGCTTTTCCTCTCCATGTAGGACTGTTTTCCCTCCTGAGTCCTCTCACACAGATTTACCCAACCATTGTCCCTCCTTGAAATCTCCCAATAGATGTGTGGGCCTCTAACTTTACAGAGAAAACAGAAGCCAACAAGCTGCGTGCCTCCATATTCCCATTAAAATCTTATAGGAGCTGTCCCACCTCTCACCAAGGGTAAGTCCATCTTCTTGTGCCTTTTAGAAACTTCATGATCTCATATTCAAGCATTAGTCAGCATTCTCACCCCTGCCCCCAAAGGCCTCAAATCCCAAATCTGATTCTTTTCAAGTTTCCTTACTTGAATGAAAGGCAGAACCCTCTGTTAAGCTGTCCAAGTTTTCTTAATGCCTCTTATCTCTCACACCTCCTATCTCTACATTTCTTCAATACTACTACATGAGGCTGAGTTACTTGCATCTCTGTTCTGGAAAACTTCCATAATTTTATGACTGATCAACTTGCATCTATTCTGCCCAATCCCTATAATCTACACTTCCTGTGTTAAACTTGTCAATCACTTTGCCACTGTTCTGAGAATGATGGACTTTGCCTCTTTAGTTCATGGGGAAACCTGATTTCCTCATTGCTACTTACTCTTGCTACTTCAAATACCCTCACTCTCAGGCCTTGGTGTTCTCTGTTGTCCCCTCCAGGCTTCTATACACACTGCTCTCAGCTACTATGATCTTCCCACCCTAATGTCTTCTGCTCATCACTTATATGAGCTCAAATACTACTTCCTCAGGAATCTTCATCTTGTATCCTTAATTACATCAAATCATTTTTATAATAAGTAGATTCTTAAGAGACTATTATATATTCTTTTTATAGCAGTTGCCAAAGACACAAGTTAATGTTTTTTAATATTAACTTGATTAATGTTTCCTCAGCCAGAATGTAAGAGTCATTAAAGACTTTTTTGGTTTGTGTCTGATTTTGGTGAGCAGGGTGCCCTCTATTTATTAAATAAATGAATGGCTGAGTGCCAATACTTGTGTTCTTAACCACAAGCAGACAGAGATCTAAGTTTTTGAGTTAAATTACAGATCAATGAAATATTCTATTTCATTTATAATGACCAGGATTTTTGAGAGCTTGTCTATGAAAACAGAAACCATTTACTTCTGTATTTCGTTCCTTTGACCTAGCTACAGTTTGGTGAACTTTCTGAAACTCACTGATGAGTTGCTCTACAAAATGTTTGTTAGGTGGCTGGTCTTAGAGTGAAAGGATCTTTTAGCAGGTTCATTATTTTGTAACATATGTCCACTGAATCAATGTTAAATCTAAATTTCGTTTTTAAAGAACATGACTAAGGGATTGCTTTTGTGTTTAGGTGACCTGGGAAGAGGAATTGTATTTGGAATGTAAATGCTCAGATGACTGCTTTAAGTAAAATTCCCATATGGGAATGCACTAAAGGAACATTAATATTGACATATGACACCAGTTCTCTCAAGCAGAGTGAAACACTTTGCTGACTCATTAACTCTTGATGGAAATACAACATCTTTTATTTGAGTCTATGTTCATGCCACAGCCACAAATTAATGTGGCGGGGAGCTGGCCAACTAATCTCTCATTTTGTCTCAAACTATCACTTGAGAATGTGTTTCTCATGCAGATTTAACACATGTTGGAGATCCCAACCTTTGCTGCCAAACTACTTCTCAGGACATAACCACACTATACTGGCATCCATGGGGATGACCAAATACAGGCACTGGTGCCAGCAAGCCATGTGTTAGCTGTGTAGCACTACGAACATTACCCACACTCTGCGCACTCATTTCTCCACAGTTTAAAAAAGTGTGAGAAGGAACACCAAGGATTGCCAGGAACCACCAGAAGAGCAAGAGTCCCAGAACAGGATTTTCCTCATGATCCTCAGAGAGAACCCACTCTGAGAGAGAAAAAAATGGCAGAGAAGAGGAACACACAAAATTATAACCACTTCCAAAAATTGAATCAAAATAACAGCTCTGCAGCAGGATATTGAGTCCAGTCGTTTAAGCTTTACTTTTCAATAGGTTGGTGGGTGCCTATGTCATGAGTCAGTCTGGGCATAGGGGTGAGACTATAGCACAGACTGTGGAGAACTCAGGGCAGTGACAGAAGATGGTCTACCAATCTGCATGGCAGAGAAGAGTCAAGTGTGTTTTCATTTGAAACTGATGGTCTGATTTCTGGGATAAGGAGTGTGGCTGATGGGGTGTGGGAATGGGATGGAACAGGGCTGGGTGGAAAGCAGTGATCAGTTAACACCTTACAGTGGCTCCCTATGCCACCTCCCCAAGCACATAAAGATCTCGAGGACAGAATGATGTATTCCACACACCTTCTCCCCACATGCAACTCGGGCACTTGGAATGAGGGGTGTGATGCAATTCAGATCAGTGGTGGCATGGTGAGAAGGCTGGCCAGCAGTCCCGCACACTTACACTTCCATGCCTGGTCACAATAACAAAGCCATTCTGGGGGTGAAGTCCTCACTGAACCAGACAAAGCCCCAACAGAGGCTGCCAAGCAAAAAGAGGGTGGAGTTCAGCATACTGGCTCCTCTAACAAGACTGATTACTTTGGGTCAGAGGTGAGAACAAATAAACAGCAAGATACTAGTGACACATAGAAGGTTTCTAAAACTGAAACACAGGGAAAAATGGTTTCCATTTCAAAAACTTCAGTACTAAGAAAACCAAATTTCTATATGCCAGCTTTTGAATTAAACACTTCATGTAAATGGATTTCCAGTGACTCTTCACATTTTGTTTCGCCAGAGCTCTAATTATCCACATATTATCAACTAAGTAGATCCTCTTTTGACAGCTCTTTTCCTCTGACCCATCTCTACCCCTTCCCCTTACCTTTATCCTTTTTTCTCTCCTAATTTTATCTTCTGTTTCCTTCTCCCATCTTTTTTTTATTTCCCCCTTTCTCTCTTTCCTTCATATTTTCTTTATTTTTATTGCTCTTTCCTATTCAGTTTAGTATATTATCATTAATGCTTAATATTTTCAACATATTCCATATTATTTTTTCACCTATTTTTTTCTTTGGTCAATAAGGTTGTGGAGCTTTTTAGGAATAACTTTGATAGAATAAATTGATATACAGTTTATTCTTAAATTACCACAGTTACTGGTGATTATGCTCTCCTCTCACATTGGTACTGGTAGTTGAACTTAACACTCTGAAAAGGAAAAGGAATCCACTGCAACAGATGCACAAATATAGGACCTCAGAAAACATGAGAAAACAGACAAAAAGATGTTTCCAAAAGTTTATAATATCCCAATAACTGAATCCACAGATATTGAAGTAGATAAAATTCCAGACAAAGAGATCAAAAATTGATTACTATGAACTAAAAGCAGATCTAAGGAATTAACTAAGAGAGTAAATACAGAATGTGGAAGAGCAGTTTAATAAAGAGATTTTGAAAACAATCAAACAAAACCTGGAAACGAAAGACTCAATAAATCAAATTGAAAATTCAATTGATGGGCTGGGGCTGTGGCTCAGTGGTAGAGCACTTGCCTAGCATGTGCGAGGCACTGAGTTTCAACCTTAGCACCACATAACAATGAAACAAATAAAGGCATGCTGTTCATCTACAACTACAAAAAAATAAAAAATAAAAAAATTCAATTGAAAGACTCAACAATTGATTAGAGTACATAGAATACAGAATTTTTCACTTGGAAGACAAGCTATATGAACTTAACATTCAGACAGCAATACAAGAAAAAAATAATAAATAATGAAGAGTATATGTAAGAATTCTGGAACAACATTAAGAGATCAAATCTGAGAATTATGGGACTTGAGAAAGGAAATGAGATAGAGGCTAATGACATTGATTATCTTATCAGTGTAATAATAACAAAAAATTCCAAACCTTGAGAATGAGATGGAGACCCAAATATAGGAAGCATTTAGAACCTCAAATAGATATGATCAAAGAACAGCCTCTTCATAACACATTATAACTAAAATGCTGAATATATAGAATAAGAACTGATTATTTTTTCATTGAAGGATATAATTTTTAAAGTTTCAAGAGAACAATATCAAATAGCATTTAAATGGTAAACAAATCAGAGTAACGTTTGATTTTTCAACAGAGACCCTAACATCCAGGAGGACTGGGGAAAATGTATTTCAATCTCCAAAAGGAAACAACTGACAACAAAAAGACTGCTACAACCAGCAAAGGTGTCCTTTAGAATTGTGGAAGGAAAAAAACCTTCACAATAAGTATAAACTAAAAGAATTCATAACTATTAAACCAGTATTACATAAAATACTTAAAAAAAATCCTCCACCCACAAGAAATTGAACAACTCCAGAGCTTGAGCAAGGATAAATCACATTAGAAGAATGGTTAAGCAAATGAGAATTAGTACCAAATTGAACTTTAGAAATAAATCAAAATGGAAAGAAATGATAAATCCCTCTTTATAACAATACAAAGTGTAAATGGTCTCAACCATCCAATTAAAAGATAGCCTGGCAGAGTGGATTTATAAAACAAGACCTAACTTTATGTCATCTGCAAGAGACTTACCTCTTAAGCAAATGGAACCCACAAGTAAGTAAGAGTAGGGACTATCATATTTCACAAAGCAAACTTCAAGCCAAAATTAATCTTGCTGTAATGAGAATAATCCAACAAGATGTAAAAATAGTAAATTGTCAATGTAGCTAATTATATGAAAGAAATACCACTGACGTAAGGGCAATACTGGCTGATTTCAACGCACCTCTCCCATTAACAGGTAATACAGACAAAATCTAAAAAATCACTTCAGAACTAAAAAATATCATACATCAAATGATTTTAATAGACACCTATAAAATTGTTCATCTAACAACAATGAAATTCAAATTATTCTCAGCTGCTCATAGTATTTTCTCCAAATAGACCATATTTTAGTTTACAAAGCAAGTCTTAGTAAATAAAAAAATATCAACATAATTTCTTGCATCTCATCAGACTGTAATGAGATAAAATTAGAAATGAACACCAAAACCTCCAAAACCTACAGAAACTATTTCAATACATGGAGACTGAATACACTTTTGAATGATGAGTGGGGTCACTGAAGAAATCAGAAGAGAAATTTAAAAATTCCTAGAATCAAATTATAACAGAGATAAAATATACCACAATCTCTGGGAAACTATAAAGGTGGTTCTAAGTACCTACATATAAGACAGAAAGATCCCAAGCAAATAATATAATGATGTATCTCAAAAGTATCAGGAAATCAAGAACAAACCAATTCTAAAAGTAGATGGAAGAAAGCTATTAAGATCATAGTCAAAATTAACAAAACAGAGACTAAAAAAAACAATAGGAAGGATCATTGCAATATAGAGTCAGTTCTTTGAAATGATAACCAAGATTGATAAACTCTTAACCAAACTAACCAACAGAAAGAGAAGACCGAAATTAATAAAATAAAAGGGGAAAAAGAAGAAATTGTAACAGGCGTCACTGAAATCCAGATACAGTGACTATTTTGAAAAGTTATGTTTCAATAAATTGGAAGAATCTAGAAATGGACACATTTCTATACACATGTATCTATTAAAATTGAACCAAGAGGATACAGAAAATCTAAACAAACAATAACAAAGCAAGGATATTGAAGAAATAATAAAAAGCTTTCCAACAGGGAAAAGTAGGACCAGATGGATTCTCAGCTAAATTTCTACCATTCATTAAATAAGAACTAATGCCAGTGGTCCTCAGATTATTCCATGAAATAGAAAGGGGTAGCACACTTCCAAATTCCTTCTATGAAGTCAGTATCAGTCTGATATCAAAACCAAAAAAGAACATGTACAACATGATCAAGTTGGTTTCATTCCAGGTATGTAAAGATAGTTCAATGTATACAAATCAATAAGTGTAATTTGTCACATAAATAGAATAAGACCAAAAGTCACATTATATCTCAATAGCTGCAGAAAAAGCCTTCAACAAAATTTAGTACCCATTCATGGTAAAAACAGTGAAGAAACTAGGGACAGAGGAACTTATTTCAATATCATGAATGCTATATATATGAACCAAAAGCCAATATTATATTGAATGGGGATAAACAGAAAACATTTCTTCTAAAATCAGGAAAAGACAAGAATGTCCACTATCACCACTCCTATTCCATATAGAATTTGAAATCTGAGCTAGAGCAATTAGGGAGAAAAAGGAACTAAATGAGACATAAAGAGGAAAGTAAGATATTAAACTGTTGGAGTTTGTAGGTCCTGCAATTAGAAAGCCCAAAAAACTCCATGAGAAGACTTCTAGAACTGATAAATTCAGCAAAGTAGCAGTATACAGAATCAATATACAAAGATGAATAGCTTTTCTATACAACAATAATGAACCAACAGAAAAAGAAATCCAGAAAAAAATTCCATTTCAATAGCCTAAATAAGATAAAATACCTAAGAATAAATCTAACCAAAATGTAAAAAGACCTCTTTAATTAAAATTAGTTTCTTCACCCATGAATGGGTGCTGAATTTTGTTGAAGTCTTTTTCTACATCTGTTGAGAATTAAGAAATTGAAGAATTCCTTAGAAGGTAGGAAGACCTCCCAAGGTCTTAGATAGGCAGAATTAATATTGTCAAAATGGCCATATTACCAAAAGCAATCTACAGATTCAATGCAATCCCCATCAAAATTCCAATGCTATTCTTCACAGAACTAGAGAAGATGGTCATAAAATTAATATGGAAGAAGACCCAGAATAACCAAAGCAATTCTGAAGAATAACTGCAATTCTGGAGGTATCATAATACCCAATCTCAAATTATGCTACAGAGCTATAGTAATGAAAACAGCTTGATTTTAGCATAAAAAGATATGAATATCAATGGAATAGAAGACACAGAGATAAATCCATACAGATATAGCCATCCGATCTTTGACAAAGGTGCTAAAAACTTATGTCAGAGAGGAGACAGCTTAAATTGTGCTGGGAAAACTGGATATCCATAAGTAGATAGATGGAACTAGATCCCTAAATCTTGGCTTGCAGAGAAATAATTTTAAAATGGATTCAAGACATAGGAATTAGGCCAGAAACACTGTACCTGCTAGAAGAAAATACAGGGCCAACACTCAGACATACAGGCACTTAAAACAACTTCCTCAACAGTACTCTTAAAGCTCAGAAAATAACATCAAGAATTAATGTGAGGGATTACATCAAATTAAAAAGTTTCTTCACAGCAAAGGAAAGAACAGCATAAAGACAGAACCTACAGAATGGGAAAAAGTCATTGCCAGCTACTCTTCTAACAGAGGATTAGTATCCAGAATGTTAACTTCAAAAATTAACACCAAAACAAACAAATAACCCAACCAATAATGGCAAATGAACTAAACAAGCATTTCTCAAAAGAAAAAATACACATGTCCAACAAATACATGAAAAAGTATTCAACATATTTAGCAATCATGGAAATTCAAATCAAAACTACCCTGAGATTTCATCTCACTCTATTTAGAATGTCAATCATAAAAAATACAAATAATACTAAATGCAAGAGAGGATGTGGGGGGAAAGCAACACTTTTACACCATTGGTGTGACCATGAATTAGTACAACCACTATGGAAATCAGTATGGAGATTCTTTTTCATTTTTTAATATTTCTTAAGTTGTTGGTGGGCCTTTATTTTTCTCATTTATTTATATGTGGTGCTGAGAATCGAACCCAGTGTCTCACACATGCTAGGCAAGCGCTCTACCACTGAGCCACAACCCCTACCCCAGTATGGAGATTCTTCACAGGACTAGGGATGGCAGCACCATATGACTTAGCTATATCACTCCTCAGTCTATCCAAAGAACTAAAGTCAAAATACTATAAATGATACCAATATTTATAGCAGAGGAATTCACAATAGCCAAGTTATAGATCTAGCCTGTATGTCCATAAACAGATGAATGAATGAAAATAATGGATGGAAGAAAATGTGGTAAGTATATGCAATAAAGATTTGCTTAGCTATAAAGAAGAATGAAATCATGTAATTTATAGGGAATAGATGAAACTGGAGAGCATCATGCTAACTGAAATAAGCCAGACTCAAGACGTGAGGGGTCATATGCTTATCTCATATGTGGAAGCTTGAGAGAAAAAGAAGGAATAAAAGAATCACATAAAAACAGAGGTAAAAACAGTAGAATAAAAGATGAGGACCGAGGGAGGGAGAAGGAGAGTGAAAAGGAAAGTTCTGTGGAATAAAATTGACTGAATTATGTACATGTACAAATACATTACAACAAACCTCATGTTATGTACAATTACAATATGCTAATGAAAATATAAAAAAAGAAGGACTCTATCATACCTGCATCTTGATCTCAGACCTCTGGCCTACAGAACTAGGGATGAATAAATTTCTGTTGTTAAAAGAAAAATGGAAGAGAAAGGGGAGGAGAGGGAATAAAGAAGGAAGAGGAGGATCAGAAGAAAATATAGCTTGGAGGATTTTGAGAAGTAAATGGGACAAGCACTTACAGAGCCCGGTGCAGAATGGACTCTGTCTACCTTTACCCAAGCTTTGTTCCATTGTTAAACAGATATGGGAATAATAACGTTCTACCCATGTGTACAGGACCAGCATTGCTTTCATTTATCTAGATATGTACCTTCAGTTGAAATCTCCACTAAAGCTTTGTCTGTAAGCTTAGTTCATGTCTCCCCAGAAGACTTAAGAAGGGTCTTAAGACCCTAGAGCACCTGATGGTGGACAGCAGCTCCAGATGATGAGCACCATGACAGCTAGCAAGCTTCATATTTTTTCTTTCTCCATTACTCTGATTAACAATTAGAAAGCAGGAAAAGGAAAGGAATACAAACTGTTCAACTTGTGTTACTAAAGTGCAGTTTTGAAAGAGTAACTTTGCCCAGTAAGTCCAATTTGTAATTGCATAGGAGACCTATGCAATTTTAATATGTTCTTTGTTAATAAAATATTTTAACTAACCAAGATGTGAGCTAGCAAAATGTCACTGAAAAATAGATGTGAGTCCAGGAATGCATTAAATATAAAATTTTGAGTATTATAATAATTATCCACAATACTCTTGGCTACTAAATTTGGAGTAATAAATATTAAGATATCAAACTTAAGAAAATTATAAAGTGCCTGGACAGGACTCTATTCAATAAATGCTAGAAATAATGAAATAATATTTGGAGAACACTGGGTCAGAAGAAAGGCACTAAGTTAGTTCTCTGTGTTCTTTTCCTCTACAGGTAAAAAAATGAATAACTTGACTTCTCAGTAAATTCTGTTTTCCCATGTACTTTCCCAGAGTAATTTAGAGAAATTTTTTAGGCCCACATAAAATCCTGGCTAATCTGGTCTTAGCCTTTCCTTTAAGTAGAAACTGTGTAAAAAATAGTTATACTCACCATTCTGAAAAGCAATTAACCTTGTAATCTTCACAGCAATGAATGAATTAATAACTTCAGTGTGTAATTTTTACAATTTAAGAGCAAAGTTCCTCAGTATCTATAAATGGTGATACTCTCTATTAATACCCATGCACAATAATTTCTAAAGTATCTAATTTCAAGCAGCTCAACAAAATCAACAGCTAACTTTTAAAAATGCAAATATAATCTGACTCCAGTATTCACAAAAACTCTCAGATTTGCTATTGGAATAGAATCCACACTGTTACTCAGTAGCTCCAAGGGCTGTTACTGTGATGTGAACTACTTCTGGTTTTTAATGGAGTTTTGTGTTTTTTTTTTTTTCCTTTAAGGGCAATAACATGGGTCTGAAATGAGCTGTGGTAAGATGGAGATAAAGTAAAAGAATATTTTTCTTCTACCAGCAGGTGATATGATCTTAATTGGGGAAAAAATTAAAAAGTAATTTTTGTTGCAGAATGTGTATTGGTCTGCCCTTAAATAAATAATCATAGCTGTGTGACATTGGTTTAGTTCAATGATGTTGTTTTCCTCCTGCCTTAGGTCTCTGGGATGAGCAGATGTGAAAGGCAGAGGTGGTAGTTGCTGTCAGGGTTGTGCATGGTGACTAGTGCCCATGATTTTGACAATGTGGACTCTTGTTACCTGATAGAGGTGCCCTTTCAGAATCCTTGTGCTACATTCCACATTGCATCTTCAATATATACTACTCGACAGAACATACATCACCAACCAAATGTGGTTGCCAGCCCAGAAGATGCTAAAATCTTACCAGCCCAGGAGCCATGAGATGTCACTGAGGCCACAACAATCTGTTAATATCTTCAAGAACCAAGTAGTAAAATTCTGTGCATTTCCTTGATAGAACAGATTCAGTGAAAAAATTCGGTCCTTTCTTGAAAATGTCAATAGTGGATTGAACTTATTCTGTAACTGTGGTGGGGGCACTGGCCATGGTCCTGCATGGAGCCCTTTCCTGTACTGTGCTGGGGTATCTGAGTGAGGGAGGTGGTATCTGTGCTGATTAAAGGGTTCTTCGGGAGTGTTGAATTGTATTAATGGATCCTGTCATCAAAATTGCCCTATTTTTCACTACAGAGCTTTCACTACATCATATGAAAATTCTTTTTTTTAGTATACTTTTTAGTTCTAGATGGACACAATATCTTTAGTTTATTCATTTATTTTTATGTGGTGCTAAGGATCAAACCCAGTGACTCATCCATGGCAGGCAAGCGCTCTACCACTGAGCTACAATCCCTGCCCCCACATTAAAATTCTTGGCTTTGCAGGATAAGTATTAATAGAAGGGACAATTGAAGGTGGTAGCTGTGGTTGCCAGTACAGATATCACAGAGAACACCAGAGGGGTCTTGTAGTATTTCCCATCAGTTAGCTACTCTGTCTCATTAAACATTGATGGTACACACTTGGCCACTGAGCACTGAGCTTGATTACTATGGGCTTTCCTCGACACTTTGCTAATGCTGTACTATTCAATTCCCAAGTGTCTACTTTGAAGTTTTTTGAGAAGCAATTGGAGGCCATTCCAAAGACTTACTATGAACCTAGAGAAACACAGCAATAACTAGAAAACTGCCTTTAAGTCAACTCCATAAGCATTTTTTTGACGGTTTGGTTTAAAAAAATATGAATATATATAAGTACTGAAAGTATGCTCCCAATTGGAAAATCCCAAAATGGGCACTATCACATTGATCAATATCAGTAATGTTAAAATAATAGCTCTGAAGTTTAATAAGTCTGTAGAGTACTTTGTGAACTGTATAGCAATAAAATATGTCCAGAAAACTTCAATATCAAATTAATTGCATTTTCTGGAATATGACAGTTGATATATAGCTAACTTTCAGTTAATCAATATATTGGATTAGTACCCTTGCCAGACACTGGTCATAATGAACACTGGGGCCCAGTGTACTCACATGTCTTTTGTTTAATAATAAGTATCAGTCTTTAGACAGTTAAGCAAATGGGGGGAAAAAAGGTCAAATGTATTGAAAGGGCAGCAAGTTACAAAATTCATATGTGTTTTACCATCTGACCTTCTGAGGCAAAAGAGAATCTCACTTGAAGTTTTGCAAATACTTGACTTTTCTTACTTTGTCAATACTGACAAATTTTGGTTTTAGGATGTAGTGCATAAGTAGGCTAATAGACAAAGTTACGGCACTGTTAGTTTTCAGGGAAAGAACAAGTCAATAAACTGGAAAATGTACTGTACTGGCCCAAAACTGTGATATGCAAATGGAATGCTACAAATTACTAACCCATAGTGCACACTTGATGGCAAGGCAGAAACCAGTTATAGTTCAGGGAATTCCAACAGAAAGTTCTGTCAATTTATATTTCCCACAACAAATTTGTCATTTGGAAGAACAAGTCCAGTGTATGAACACGTGATTGATTATCATCCCATTCTTGTTTATCATGTATTCCTATTTTTAAACGGTATAAAACTTTTCTTATATATTTCCAGCTAGTTGTTGGCTCTTTCAAATATACTATGCTAAGATAGTAAGACAGCTTGAAATCTATTTATGTGTATTAGTAAAGCATCTGCTTGCATAGCTGAAATATAAATTTGAGAGAGAACAAGGCAAGTGACATGGTTCCAGAAATGCTACAAAAATCACTCAGTACTGAGTTTCTGGCACAAGGTTAGGCCCAGAGAATGTAAAAATAAGCAAAGATTTTCTTCTGTGAGAAGTCCGTCTTCCAGTGGTCGCATAAATGTTATGTTCAACGAAGGCAGATGAATTAAACATTGTGTGAAAAGCAACTGAGAAGAGAAATCATGGCATGCAAATGCTTTTGCAGAGTCTAATTGACCTGGTTAGGCTCAGTTCTGTGCTCCGAACGTAGTTTTCCTGTTTTGACCAGGCTCTAGCAAACACATCACCTCTCTTCTGATGTGATTTTTCTAGTCCCTTTGTGCTAGAGACAATGTGTGTGCTAGCTTCTTCCTAGCAATAACACATTTCCCACTGAACACATTTTCCTCTCCAAACTCCATCTTTATAGCATCACAGTTCCCAGAGTGAGAAGTGATGGATGGAGAGGCAGCCTTCATGATGATTTTGGGGCAAAAAGACTGTTGTGTACATCACTGTCAGCCCAGCCTCCCAGAGAACTTGCTCACACTGGGAGGCAGTGCAGGGTGGTGGCCCAGGCTGTGGGCTCTGTAGAAAGTCCTGGCTTTAGACCCTAGGTTCATCATCTTTGCCTTGGGGCCAAAGGTAAATGATTCTATTTCTGTCCCTTTGTTTCTTTTCACTAGAAAGTACTGTATTAGACATAAAGGATTTAGGACACAGTACTTATCTAAGCAATGAATGGAAACAGCCTTCTTTTTGCCCTTGTCAAGTGATCTGCATCTCCCCTAGGGTCTGGTTCACTTCTCCTCACCCTTCAGATCTGTGCCCATGTCACTTCTTCAGAGAGAGGGCCCTGACTGTACAGTACCCTGCAGTGCTCTTTCTTGACACCTATCTTGGCTGCTGCCTTATGTGGATTAATGTTAGTCATCCTGTGAACTCCATGAGAGCTGCTCTTTGCTGTGGTTTCCCTTAGGCCTATAATATGCTGGGCATGTAGAGAATATGTGTTAAATGAACAAATGGATGATTCTGGTAGCCCAAAAATGGCTCTGTGGAAAAGTATCAAGGCCCCTGCATGATGAACACCAAGTAAATGAGCTTGACAGGAAAAAGGTTCTAAGCCATGATCACCAAGAGTAAGAACCACTTGCTTAAGCACATAAGTTTGAAAATAAGATTTCTCTGATACTATGTTCAAGTTGTAATTTTTATTGGGGGGCATCTAGATAAATTGGTCAGGAACATTTAGAATTTTAAGGCTAAACAGAAAAACAATACTTAAACAAGGATTACTTGGAACTTGCTTTCCCCAGCCACCATGATCACAGAAACAATAGCAAGACCTTTTGATGTTAACAGGTAATGCCCCTGCAATTTAGCCAAGTGCCACCCAGCATCCGACAGATGTCCCAGGAGGAGGGTGGCTCAATGCCACAGGAATGGTGACTGAAATGGAACCCAGATTTCTCAGACCTTCAAGGAAAAATATTCCCACTGCACTTCATGAGATGTGTGTGTGTGTGAAACACAGATGGCTCAACTTTTATTCTCAGCCTCTTCCCTGTACACAGGGACTTCATGTTTCTTTTTTAAATATACCAATATCAATAGCAAAAGCAGTCGCTTCTGCAAATGGCTAAAAGGCGATTATCTGTGGGAGAACTTACCCACGTGCTGAAAGCACCCAGGCTTTCAGGGGAGTGTGGTATCCTCTATGTTGCTGTAAAGCATGGCTTTGGGTAGATATGTTCATATTTCTTGGAAATAAAAGGGTTTGGGGCTGTAAAATTCATTAACAGTAAGACAGCAATTCTGTCATCTTCAAGGAGAAATTTCTGGCCAAGCAGAAAGGCATCCTTCTTAAGAAGGGCTGTCATCAGACAGAATAAGAATGTTAGCGACACTGAAATGGCTCTTGACTTCAGGCTTCACTGCCAATCTGTTCAGCACAGAGCACAATTTTAAATTTTCTGCAGAAGTTGTTTTTGTATTTAAGGGAGAACTTGGCAATGGTCAGAGATGATACAGAAGTCAGAACATCCGGAGCACACACACCACGTGGGGCCCAAATGGGCACCAGGCATCCCAGCTAGGAGTTTATCACCTCTGATGAATTTACATAGTACTGGTACTGGTCACACCTTCATATATCTTGTGTTTTCTTTTAATGCCCTTTTCAATCAGATGTCTCTTTTGATCCATTTAACTGCTTTGAGAGGTAGAGAAGTGATATCTTTTTGACAGGTGAGGAAACAGGTCAGTTTCAATGGCTCAGCCCATGAGGTGGTAAGCTTGGGGCTTTGGGGCTGGGCTTAACATCACATTTCCCAACTCCCTTTCTAATGGTACTGCCCACTAAGCCACCTACTCCATGACTGTGTCCTGATGAAACAGTGTGCTCCAGGAAAGAGGTTTGGTTGTGTAAAGGAAACCCTAAACTGTAACTATCATTTACGAGCTGTGTGACCTTGGATAAGTCACTCACCCTGTCACCTAATTGCCCCAGCACTAAAACACAACATCCTTCATAGGGAAAACTGGACAAAAGTGAAAGTGATTTATAATCTGTGAAGAGCTAGACAATTATTTTATTGTATTAGTTTTTATTACCATCATAATTAACATTTTAAGAAAATTACTTGATGCCAATGCTAAGAAATGCTTTTTTTTTTCAAGACTGCTTTCCATAGTTACAGAATAAAAACTGGGCAAAAGTGTATGAAAGACAATCCATTACCACTGAGAAATTATTTTTTAAACTGTCATCTTTGTAAAGGCAAATAAAAGAAAAAATGTTATCAAAATAGCTATATGTGGAATAGTTCAGGAATCTTTCTAGTTCTTAGTTTCTTTAAACGCTTGTTACCTTATTATTTATCTTACAGCTTTTTGTAATATGATTTTCCTGCACGTAAAAACCATTAAGGGTTTGGCAGTCAAAATTTGAAGAAAAAAATCACATCAACAAAAATTATTCAAAAAAGAAAAACAAATTAATGAGAAAAACACAAGAAGATAGTAAATGAGGGAGAGTCATATAAATAATAGAAGAAACAGTTGTCTAGGCTAATAAATAAATCTATGACATAAATGATACACGATGTACCCCCACAAGGCAATGGTTACCATGGCAACAAGAAGAGATGCAATGTACTCAGAGTAACTCAACCAAATAGCTAACTAATATACTAAACATATTTCAGGTATATTTAATATGCCTATTTTCATATGGTACTGAAATGTTATTCCCCAATTTATGTAAAATTGTTCATTTTAATAACAGCTATTCCTTTAATTTATAGGGAGATGAAAGTTTCTTGTGCCCCATAACTTACATAATAGATCATCATGACTTAATTAATCCAAGTGTCCTAGGACCAGTAACAACTCTCATATTCTATTTCTCAGTAAGGAATTTCAGCTCAGATGTCTAACAATATGACTGTCCAATGATACAGGTCAGAGTTATTCACATACATTCAAGACTGTACACCTTGACTCTCTCTTCAACTTAGACATAAGGTGCTTGACATTACTATTTAAGTCTTATCTCTCAGCACTTCAATGGAATGTCAAAACAGCAGTGCTGTCTGAGTAGAGAAACCAGGACAATCTTGGACTGAAGGCTTATAAAGAAAAAGGAATGCTATTGGCTTATTCCCAAAATTCTTCCAGAATTTTGAACCTTGCCTCCTAAGCTTTCTGCTGTATCTTTTAGAACAAACTCAGAGCTTTATGTCTGTATTTTTATGGTACTTATAAGTTTAGAAAACTGGTTCCTGAAACAAGCCATGTTCTTTCTCCTCACAGAGACTACATCATTTTCTTAAAAGCCCACAGTACCTACAACCAAGGCGAGAAAGTATCTTACACTATCAGTCTAACAGAGAGAGGCAGAGGGTCTCTTTTTCTGACCACAGATATATTTGAATGGAAAAAAAGTTCTTTGCTCCAACCTGGGGCTATTTCCCTTTAGCACCAAAATTAGACACGGAAGACAAAGCCTGGAAGTGCTTGGAGAAGTGATGAACAAGGGAGAGAATGTCTTTGCTTTGGGACTGTCCCCAAGCCATGGACACCCACATATTCCTTATATATTCACATGGAAATGTCCACATCCTTGAACTCAACATACAGGCTGGCTGCAACTAGGAAGGTGATGCTGTTAGAATTCCCTTCCTATCCCCTTGTCTCCGGTGAGGACCCTAGAATCTGAGAACCTGTAAATCCCATTTCAGTCCTAGAAGAGGCACACTGTGTGGTGCTGGAACACAAAGCTGTAATCTATTCCACAAATAAGCTCTGGTCCTCTGGCTGTCTCTGCGCTGTCCGCTCTTGCACAGTGCTGGTCGGTAAACAAGCCAATGATACTAAGCTTGACAACTGGTGTCAGATCACTATTCCACAACAAAGTTGGAGGGACCAATTACATATGCAGTCTGGAGGGATCTGGAAAGGTAAAGCTACCCTCTAACAACCAGAGAAAGCGTCGGTGTGGAGAAGAGGATGTGTCAGAGACAGATTCCAGCTTGAGAGGTTATTTTTAGAATACTCCGAGGAAGCCTACGGTGTCGCTGCCCACATCACACCAGCCTGGGTGCTGTGGAAGCCAGTTTTCAGAGGTGTCAGTCCCTCAAGACTCATAACTAAACTCATAACTAAAAATAAGTATCTACTTATTAAAGCAGATGTTATTTTTATTCAGGCCTTTTCATTCTTGCATAGCAAATTCTCCACATTTGAATTTTCACCAAAATATTTTGTCAATAATGCTTAGAATTCTTCAAAGTCCATAAAGTAAAAACTATATCTCAAATCTCAAACACAAAAATTGAAAATTGGATTTCTCATTTTCACATATTTCTAGAAGCTGATAAGAAAAGAGTTTGCATGATAAAAAGAGTTAAGGGAGTTTTTTTGAATGATAATATAGGATATATTAAAAACTAAGGTTTTTTTTTCTTAAAGGAGCCTAATATGGTCTAGAAAAGAGGCTGAACAGGGATCCAGACCCCTCCAGTCAGCTCTGAGAATCTTCTTGCTAAAGCCTTATTGGCCGCTATGACATGGCTTCCAGTAGACCCAGGAATGTGAGTGTGAGGCCCTGGCGGAAAAACATATGAATCATGTACATCTCAGCACACCTAAAATCTCTAATCTCAACATCTCTCATCTTAGCTGGTTGTTAACTTGGGACAAAGTTCTATGGTATTATTTTGTTAAGCAAAGTAAGGCTGATAACTACCCTTTTAAATGAGAAACTTATTGCATTCTATCCTGTCTGGTAAGCTTTGATTATTAATATTTTAATTGACATCTACAGAAGGTAGCGGAGTGTTGCAGGAGATTCTTACCAAGAGTACATGTAATATGCCCTATGAGAACCAGTACTCATTTACATTGCCTTATGGCACTATCGTCATTCGTAATAGATGTTTAAACATTTCAAGGCTAAAACTGAGAATATTCATTATGTTCTGCTAAAATGTTACCAGTTTCCTTTTAGTTAGTTGTCAGAATACTTCCCTGGAGTTAGCTGTAGGTACCAAGTTCCAGTCCTTGGAATCATCTTTCAGCCACTGCAAATCTCTTTCACTCATCATTCTAGCTTGTCCTCTCTCTCTGTATGTCCCATAAACCTAACACACTAAAATGAATGCAAGTACAAAACCTGCCTAGTCATTACAAAGGTACTAAATACTTAAAATGAGCCTTAAACTAAATTAATCTTTTAGTACTTAGAGTAGTTTTAGGCTTATAGGAATAATGAGCACATATACAGAGTTCCCACATGTCCCTTGTAGCCTCAATCTCATAGTTTTCTATTTTTAAAATCTTTCTTTGTGTGACACGTTTTACATTTGATGAATCAATGTTGATACATTTTTATTAGTAACTAAAGTTCATAATTTACATTAGGACTTCGTATTGTACAGTCCTATGGGTTTTTACAAATAATATATATCCACTATTATGGTAGATGCTTTCATACAGAATAATTTCTTCTCCTTTAAAATGCCCTGTGCTTTACTCCTTTAAAATGCTTTATGCTTTTTTCACACCCTCCCTGTCCCTAGCCACATCTGAATCCCTAAAAATCACTGATCTTTTGGCTGTCTTTTCTTTTGTAGATTTGTCTTTTGCACAATGTCACATACTTTTTTATATAGTGGGTAGCCTTTCAGATTGGCATCTTTCACTTAGCCATAGGCAATTAATTTCCCTCCATGCCTTTTTGGAGCTCATTTCTTTTCACTGTTGAATAATATTCTATTATATGGATGTAAACATGAATTCCTTATCCATTCACCTACTGAAGGACATCTTGGTTGCTTCTAGCTTTTGTCAATTATACATAAAACTGCTTTAAATATTAGTGGTCAGATTCATGCATGGATATGTTTTAAATTCATTTGGTGAATACCTGGGAATGTAACTGCTGGGTTATATGCTGAGAATGTGTTTAACTTTGTAAGAATTGTGAAACTGGTCTTCCAAATTAGTTGCACTATTTTGCATTCCCAAAGCAATAAAAGAGAGTTCCTATTGCTCCACATCCTCACCAGTATTTGTCAGCCTTTGGATTTCAGTAATTTTGTTAGGTAGTATAGTGATATCTCATTGCTTTAATTTGCAATTCCCTAGTGACCTATAAAGTGGAGCATGTTTTCATATGCTTATTTTCATTCCTGTCTGCTGAGGTGTCCAGATCTTTGTCCTTCTAAATACTGGGTTGTTTTCTCATTGTTGAATTTCAACAATTCTTTATATACTTTGGATGCAAGCCCTTTATCAGATATATATTTACAAAAACTTTCACCCAGATTTTGACTTGTCTTTTTCATTTGTTTAACAGAACAGAAAGTTTTAACAAAACCCAATTTACCAAGTTTCTCTTTCATGGATTTAGCTTTTGGTGACACCTAGATTTTCTCCTTTGTTATAGTCATTTTATAGTTTCGCATTTGCCATTTCAATCTATGATTCATTGAGTTTGTTCCATTTTGAATTTGTTGCACTTGGTTTTTTTTTTTTTTTAACCTCTTTTTCTTTTCTCTGATTTTAATTGGGTATTTCATATGATTAAATTTTCTCTCTTCACTTAGCACATCAATCATATTTTTAAATTAAGAAATATTTTTATTGGTTGCCCTGGTGTTATGGTTTGGATCTAAAAGTGTTCCCCAAAGACTTCATGTATTAGGTAATCATGAGAGCTGAAACCTCATTAGTAGATTAATCCATTTGATGGATTAATAATCTAAATGGACTGAGTAATTCAGATTAATAATCTGTAAGGGTGGTAATGGTAGGCAGGTGGAGTATGGTTAGAGGAAGTATATCACTAAGGGCATGGGAATTATATTTTGAGTCAGGTTCCTTACTTTCTGCTGCCCAGCCTTCCTCTGCCATACACTTCCACCATGATGCTCTGCCTTATCTGGGGCCCACAGCAATGGAGTGGGCAATCATGCACTGACCCTCTGAAACTGTGAGACCAAAATAAACTTCCTCCCCTAAGCTGTCCTTGTCAGGTGTTTTGACCACAGTGGCAGAAAGCTGACTAATACACCTAGAGTTTGCATCATACATTACAACTTACCTAAATCCTCTTTCAACTACACTATGCCAATTTGCAGGTATTGTGAGTACCTTATAACAGAGTACACTCCAATGGTACCTCTCATCCCATATAGCACTACAGGCACTATAGGCACTCATTTCACTTATTATAACCTATAATAACCCAGTTAATTGTTACTAGTATTTTGAAAATTAGTTGATCAATTAAGACTATAGAAGAAAGATTTTATATTTCCTTATTTTTTATTTAATATGCTTATTTATATAGCTCTAAGTTTCTGATGTATCGTTTTCCTTCTCTTTGAAAAGCTTCTTTTAGTATTTCTTGCAAGGATGCTATAGTGGAGACAAATTTCCTCAGTTTTTGTTTGAAACACTATTCCTCTTTCACTTTTGAAGGATGATTTTGCTGCATATAGAATTGTAGGTTGTAAGATTTTCTTTAAATGCTTTAAACATCCCATTTCATTCTTTACTTGCTCACATGGTTTCTGAAGAGAACTCCAATATAATTCTCATCACTGCTTCTCTATGAGTAAAGAGACAACCCATCTTTCAGATTCTTTCAAGATTTTCTGTTCATCTTCGATATTTTGTATCATTTGAATATGATACAATCTAGGGGTAGATACTTTGGCATTTATTCTGCTTGGTATTCTTCATGCTTCCTGGATCTGTTTCCTGGCGTCTGCCAATAATATTGGAAAATATTCAGCTATTGTTATTTCAAATATTTCTTCTATTCCTTTTCATTTTTCTTTTCCTTCTGGTAATCCCATCGTGCCCTTTGTAATTGTCCCACATTTCTCATAATTCTTGTGTATTTAATAATGTCTTTTTGTCATTGCTATGTTGCTGCTAATGGAGTCACTCCTGTCTGAAGAGGCATGCTACACAGAGTAAGGCAGACACCTAGGATAGACAGAAAATGATGCCAACCACCAGTCTCACATTATAAAATAAAAGAGTAGATGCAGGTTATCAATCTGCTATTGCAGCCCTTCTCTCACAGGCAAATCCAGGTAAAATGTTTCAGGGTAAGCAGGGACAACTTATTAATTCACTGATAGTTAAAAATCCTTAAACATAGACAGAAACATTTTTTACAATATAAAAACACTGAAAGCGGGCTGGGATGGTAGCTCAGCGGTAGAGCGCTTGCCTCGCATGCGTGAGGCCCTGGGTTCGATCCTCGGCACCACATACAAAGCAATAAAATAAAGACATTGTGTCCATCTACAACTAAAAAAATATTTAAAAAAAAACACTGAAAGCATTAATTCCAAGTTTTCATACAGACTTATATCATAATTCCATTAACTAAAACTTCTGGTAAAGAGATGCAGAAGCTTCCTAGAGGGCTTTAAACATATATATAACTAGTGAGTTTTGTAACTGTGAAAGTCATCTTCCACAGGTAACTAAGTAAAATAAAAAATGCTGAAGATGTGTGCCTTCAAAACTTGTGGAGAGAGCCCACAAGTGTGGCTTTCTGATATATTGACCCCTTCTTATCTTCAATCTTTGACTTCCTGACTGGAGTTCTTCTTTCTATTAAATTGATATTTATCTCTTCATTCTTATTATTTTTCTCAATTAATTCTTATTTGTACTCATATTTCTGACTTAGTATTTACTGTCCTCCACTAGTAGAACAAGGTTGTTCCCATATACCTAGGTATGGGAAATGTCCTATAAACACACACAGTACATACCCACAATATCATCCATGATAGAGCTGTGAGGTTTCAAGTATGTAACAGAAAGTACTATATAAAAATTATATTCACATTCATTCCACTTTTTCAGAAAAATTATTTTAAAAATAATGTTAAGACAAATTCATAAATTCAGAAAGAAACATTAAGTTGGCATTATGCCTTCATTTTTACATAAGTTTATTTTATGTAGAGTGCACATTTAAGTGTAAAAAATATGAATCCAGAGATTTTCTAAAGGAAATGTATAACCTTGATGTTAGAATAAAATGAAATGAAAACTAGAAACTACAGAAGAAAAAATTCATTACATGGGTGTAATAGCAATGTGGAGACAGTATTATAGACCTTGAAGATATACCACTAGAAAAGAAAATAGATTGAAGTACTTGGAGCAAAAAGGAGGGAGAAAAAACAGAGCACATAAGACATCTGAACAATAAAAGGTCTAATATATTTGTACATGGAGTCTCAAAAAAGGTGAAAAGAGAGAATGGAACATAAACTACTTGAAGAGATAATAGTTAAATTTTTCAAAGTGTTCAAAGACATACCCATAGACTTAAGATGCACTACAAGTCCCAAAAGAAATATAAGGAGAACTACATCTAAGCACTTCATAGTAAAACTAGGAGAATCTTTGTAAGTAATTAGAAAAAATAAGCTATATCCTGCAACACACTCCTTTCAAAAGAGACACAATGAAGCTACAGGAAACTTGAGTTCTTAAGAAACAACGTACATCTAGAGACAATGGATTATCACATTTAAAGCCTAAAAAAGAAATTAATTTCATAACTATTGAAAATATTCTTCAACCGTTAATGTAACTATATAATCTCAGAGACTAGGAATGTTGAGGCAGTAGGAAAGCAAGGTCAAGGCCAACCTTACCAACTTAGTGAGAAAAATGAATGAATGAATGAATGAATGAATGAATGAATGAATAAATAAATAAATAAATAAATAAATGAAAGGGCTGAGGTATAGTTTAGTGGTAAAGTGCCCCTGGGTTCAATCCACAGTACCTTCCTCCCCGCCCCCAAAATGTGAAGATAAAAAAAAAAAGGCACTTATAGACAATGAAAGCTGGCAGACACTCCAATAGAAACACAGGAGTTTTTCAGACAGAGGAAAAATTATCCTATGCAAAGATGTATATTGCAGTGGATAAGAGCTCTACAAAAAGAATATTTAAAATGTTCAACTAACAAAGCAAGTGAGGAAAAATGGTTTACTAGAATAAATTTGGCCAATGAAGCAAAAATCATACATTTGAATATAACGTACTGAGAGAAATAAAAAACAATTAAGAAGGTAGCCATAATCCAGCTTAAGAGTAATAACATTAAATGTTATTTTTCTTTGATATTAAATATTATATATAAATAAATATAAATATGAATCTTAAATATTATAATTAAAAGATTACTAGAAACAGGTTGGATTTAAAAGCAAAAATTGTATGCCATTTATAAGAGATATATTTAGATAAGGAAGATACAAAAGGATGGGAAAAGATATAACATCTAAACACTAACCTGAAGAAAACTTATATAGCAATATTAATATCAGACAAAGGAAAATTAAACATAAGAAACCATAAGAGAAATATGACAGTCGATTAACTAGGGATACAAATGATTTTAATTTCACATGACTCTAATAATATAGCGTAAAATGTTCAAGGACAAAGAAATAATGTTACAGTCATTGTAGAGAATTTTACACATTTCTTCAGGAACCTGGAGAATAAAGAGGGCAAAGAAAGAGGATAAAAATATCTAACAACATGATAAATTTGTTAACTTATTGTTCAGAATATGTTCTTTGCCTACAGTGGAGTAAAGCTAGAAATCATTATTGAGAAGATATGGAAGTCCCCAACTATTTGGAAAAGAAATAGCATACTTCAACTCATAGATAAAAGAGGAAATCACAATCTAAATGAGAAAATATTTTGAATTAAATGATTAAGAAATTTGACAAATTGAAATTTACAAAATGTAGGCAAAACTATATTTAGACTAACACTAGTAGCTTCAAGTACATATATTAAAATATATTAAAAATGAAAGATCTAAATAACATTTAAAGGAGTCAGAAAAACAAAAGCAAATTAAACCCATATACCATGGAAGGCAGGAAGGCAAAAATAAAATGGCAGAAATTAATAAAAGAGAAAACAAGTATATAGTAGAGAAAATCAGCCCAGCCAAAAGTTGGTTCATTGAAAAGATGGTCAAATCTCTAGCCAGATTAATCAGGAGAGAAGCAAAGACAAAGAAAGGAAAGACACAGAGATGGAGAGTGAGCATATGAGTTCACAAGGGAGTGATTTCAGGAAGGAGAAGGAGCATGACCTTAGAATCTACTTGCACCAAAAAGCTCATCAGGAAATAATATGAATAACTTAACAGCAACAAACTTGAAAATTTAAATGAAAAAGACAAATTCTCAGAAAAACTGATACAACGAGAAATTTAAAAAATCTAAAGTCCTCAATTTATTAGAGAAATTCAATGTGCAATTAAAACCTTTCTGATGAAATATCATGACAGACATTATTGCATTACAGAAGATATAGAAAGTATTTTGAACATTTATACTCCAGTAAAATAGAAAACATCAAAGACATTAACAAATTTCTAGAAGCATATGATCTACCCAAGCTGAACCAAGAGGACATATACAGTTTAAAAAGATCAGTTTCAAGCAAGGAAATAGAAGATGCCATCAAAAACCTATCAACCAAGAAAAAGCCCAGGACCAGATGGATTCACAGTTGAGTTCTACAAGATCTACAAAGAAGAATTAATACCAATACTACTCAAATTATTCCATGAAATAGAAAAAGAGGGAACTCTTTCAAACTCATTCTATGAGGCTGGTATCATCCTGACACCAAAACTAGGCAGAGACACATCAAAGAAAGAAAATTTCAGACCAATATCCCTGATGGATTTTGTTGCAAAAATTCTCAATAAAATTTTGGAAAATTGCTTTCAAAAACATTAAAAAATAGTGTACCATGATCAAGTGGGGTTCATTCCAGGGATGCAGGTTTGGTTCAACATACGGAAATCAATAAACATAATTGATCACATACATAGACTTAAGGACAAGAATCACATGATTATATCAATTTATGCAGAGAAAGCATTTAACAAAATACAGCACCCCTTCATGTTCAAAATGCTAGAAAAACTAGGGACAGTAGGAACATTCCTCAACATTGTGTAAGCTATGTAGGCTAACCCCAAGACCAACATCATCCTAAATGGAGAAAAATTAGAAGCATTTCCTCTAAAAACTGGAACAAGACAGGGATGCCCTCTTTCACCACTGCTATTCAACATAGTCCTTGAAACACTAGCCAGAGCAATTAGACAGATGAAAGAAATTAACGGGACATGAATAGGAAAAGAAGAACTCAGACTATCATTATTTGCTGATGACATGATTCTGTACTTAGAGGATCCAAAAAGTTCCACCAGAAACCTTCTAGAATTAATAAATGAATTCAGCAAAGTAGCAGAGTGTAAAATCAACACCCATAAATCAATTGCATTTCTATACATCAGTGATGAAACCTTTGAAAGAGAAATTAGGAAAACTACCCCATTCACAATAGCCTCAAAAAAAATACTTGGGAATCAATTGGACAAAAAAGGTGAAAGACTTCTATAATGAAAACTACAGAAAACTAAAGAAAGAAATTGAAGAAGATGGAAAGATCTTCCATGCTCTTGAATATGCAGAATTAATATTGTCAAAATGGCCATAGTACCCAAAGTGCTATACAGATTCAATGCAATTCCAATAAAAATCCCAATGTCATTCCTTATAGAAATAGAAAAGGCAATCATGAAATTTATTGGAATTTTGGAAAAATAAGAGACCCAGAATAGCTAAAGCAATCCTTAGCAAGAAGAGTGAAGCAGGAGGCATCACAATACTAGATCTTAAACTATACTATAAAGTTTTAGTAACAAACACAGCATGGTATTGGCACCAAAAAATACACGAAGACCTATGGTACAGAATAGAAGACACAGAGACAAAACCACATAAATACAGTTATCTCATACTAGACAAAGGTGCCCAAAACAAACATCAGAGAAAAGATAGACTCTTCAACAAATGGTGCTGGGAAAACTGAAAATCCATATGCAGTAAAATGAAACTAAACCCCTATCTCTCACCATGCAAAAACTTCAACTCAAAGTGTATCAAGGACCTAGGAATTAGACCAGAGACCCTACACCTAATAGAAGAAAAAGTAGGCCCAAATCTTCATCATGTCGGATTAGGCCCAACTTCCTTAACAAGACTCCTAAAGTGCAAGAAATAAAATCAAGAATCAATCATAATTTTTCTAACTTTGCACAAAATTATAAGCAGATTACATTCTTCATATTAAACATCTTTATATGCACTTTCAATGAACAGTATATATATATATATTTATATATATTTTTTATCAACCATCTTTACTATATTTTTTTTTCTATTTGCCTCAAAAAATATTTTCAGTGAATAGTGTGTACAGCTTCTGAAAATTT
>PVHX01007819.1:0-12442 GCA_004024805.1 Geosciurus inauris | reverse complement strand
TGGCAGAAGCTCCTGAACTGTGCAAGGAAAGGTGCAGGTGACAGAATAAGGGGGAGAAATGTGCTGCAGAGGACCTTGCCTGGTATGCTTGTGTTTGAAGTGGATCTCATGGGCAGTGGAAAGGCCACTGGGGTGTTTGCATCTTGAAAGGATCTGCTATCCTCAGCCTGTAGAAATGCTTGGGAATGACAAAGGCCAGAGACATGCCAAAGATGAATACTTCATTTGTTTTAGCTAAAAATGTCTAAATCTCCATGTAAATCTCCAGGTATAACTACTTGACCAATAATTTTTCCGAAAGTCTGGCCTGTATCTTTCATATAATCATAGCTCCAGGCACCTTAAATAATCTTCAAAATCTTTTATTAGTTGGATTGCAGCTGTTGCAGCAAGAGCCAGACACTCCTGTGTGTGTGTGTGTGTGTGTGTGTGTGTGTGTGTGTATTTGTCTGTCTGTACCAGATTCATTCCCTAAAGGAGTGTAAATGACTTAGGTGGAACCTGCCACTGTTATCAGGTAGTCTCTATCATCCACTGTTTTGCAAATCGCCATAGATTTGCTACTTCCAGTCAAGGCAGTATTAGTGGCTACCACTCAGTGCTCATTAAGTGCCAGACCCATAAACTAGATGCCTACCATGAAAATAAGATCAATCTTACCTTGCATTGAAAAAGACAGAGGTTAAGGAGCTTGCCCAAAGTCACAAAGTAAGTAGAAGAACTAGAATCCAAATCTAACCCACTTTAGTCTATCTGGACCTAGACACCTGGAACATGAGTTGGCAAATGATAGGTCACAAGTCAAATTCTGCCCACTGAACTTTGGTAAACAGAGTTGTACTACAACTCAGCTACTGGTTCATTAGTTCACTTTGTGTCTATGGCTGCTTTCACAACAATGGCTGAGCTTAGTAGTTATAACAGTGATCTTATGGCTGACCAAACCTAAAATATTTATTATGTGGCTCTTTACGGGAAAATTTTACTAACCCCTGTCCTGGAAGTAAAGGAAAAATGTTCACAAGGTCAAAATACACATACTTTATGTGTGTTTTATCTTTTCTATATATTGATCCATGATATATTGTTAAACCCAAAAATCAAGTTGCAGATTAACAAAAAATGATACAATTTTTTAAAAAAATAGCTAAAGTATATTGCCCTAATAACTGTTTAGTTATAGCTTATAATCAGACTTTAGAAACAAAAACTGAGCTCTGACTTGATTTAATTTTTAGGTAAATTTTCCAAGTCTAATCAACATTCTTAGAGATTTTCATGCTGACAAGTTGCATTCAGCTGAGATGAATTCTACCACTGAAAGACTGTTCATCTATCAGGGGATTCAGATGTGTGCACTATCAACTTTCATAGGAAGCAGAACAAGAAAGGGGCTGTTATAGGTGAAGAAGGTGGGATCAGAGAGCAAAAGGGGGTCTTCTGCATGCAAAGTGGGAGAGATTAGAAAAGCTTTCAGGGGTGGGTATGAAGGAGGCTTCAAAACAAGGTTCCCTGCAGAAAATGCAGAGGAGGCCCTCAGGTGCAGGGCATGGTCCTGTGAAGTGTTAGGTGAGGAGAAGGGATTGGGTGTGGCATGTGTGAGGTGGGCAGTGGAGCTGGGGACCACTGATGAGAACTGCGACAGCTCCACGTATGCCTGTGTGTTTGGATATACACACGTTCAATCTACAGTACAGTAAAACGGGCCAAGTCTATTAATCTAAAGAGCTAATACAATATGCTTAGTTTGTACCTAAGAAGTAATTAAACCTTGAAAAATATGGCAGTAGAAAGCATCCATAAATAATAATATTCATATAAAAAGGTTTATTTGGCATTACGTATAAGAAAAAATATTGGAAACCACTTGTCTATGGGGGAATATGTTAAATGAAGTAAGGTATTCCATAATATAGAACATAACACATTGGTAAAAAAATAAAGCTTTGGCTCCATTTCTATTAATATGGCAATGGATCCATGATATATTGTTAAACCCAAAAATTATGTTGCAGATTAACAAAAAATGATATTTTTTTAAAAAAATAGCTAAAGTATATCTACATGTCCATAGGTAGAAACAGATACTAAATAGGTGATGAGAGTGTGTGACAATTTATTGACACAAGTAACCTCAGTTTCTATCACCAGAATTGTAAAGCAATGAATGAGAAATTAGTAAGTTTTTAAACACCTATATATTACTTAAATTATTAACATGGACATTTCTTACATTTTTACAAGCTTCCAAATAATGCTATTATATAGAAAAAGGTCTGAATATTATTAATGTTTTTAATTTTTTTCTTTTTATTGATCCATATTTTCTAATTTCCCTATAATAAACAAATATCATTTTAGTAATGAGAAAAGATCATGTTAAATGTCCCAACTTTACTATTAGCCATAAATGAGAAATAATTATTTTGAAGCTGATTAAGTATATAGATTAAAAAAATGTCTGTTGGTGCCCAGGCAGCCGAATTTTGTTTTTCTGGGGTATAAGAGCACTAATATTTCCTTTTGCAAGGAACCATGGAGATTTTAGGACACAATGTTCTGCAGAATTTAATTACTAAGAGCCTGTCCAAGGCAAGATTCCAAAAATCCAGAGATTCACAATAAATTATAAAGTGCCTTATGAGAATTAGCTCTGAAAAAATATTTTAAAACACTATTAAGGAAAATATCAATTTATAAAGTTTCAGCAGAACTATAAGTTTGTTTAGGAAATATGAGATAATAGCAAAGGTGCTGGAGGAACCCTGACAGGTAGAACCCAATTAGGGCCAAGTCCTTCAATTGCATGGGTTTCTATCCAGGCATCTGAGCTGACTACTGAATGAGTGAGTACTGATGCAGGGAGTAAATCAACATGCCCTCTGCCAGGTCCACAGGACAAGAGCCACCCTGCCTGAGCTCCAATCCTTGTCCTGCCACTTTTGAGCTTGAGTAACTTTCCTATGACTAACAAAAGAATGGGGTTTTGTCTATTTTGTTCACTGCTATATCATGGGTTTGCAGCTGGGTCTTTCTGATTAAAGCTGAATGAATGAATATCTCTAAATTCAGAAAGGCTCAGAGTTATTCAGCTCTCCAAGTGCCAAAGCCAATTCTGTTCTGACAGTCTTAACGTAGGGGTCGACAGTAGTCTAGAACAGCAAGCAGAACTGTGATCTGGGAGTCAGAGAACCGAGTTGCCACCAACACTGCTCATGAAGGGATTTGACTCTGCCTTTGGTCTCATTTCCACATTGAAGGAGTTGGATTACTCTTGAATCCTTTGCCATTGTGAGACTCTTATGTTGACACACCTGTCCAGAGGATCCTTGGGGTCCCACTGAGGGTGGGGACGGGAGAGCTCTTCTCTGAATTGTCATGGGCTTTCCTGTCCAGCCACAGTGCCCTATAAGCCTAGAAGGATTTTGGGGTATCTTGGTGTTTTGATCACTATGTATTTGATCAAGGGGTTTCATTTGCTTATGAAGCCAAGTATTAACTTAGACTAAATAAAGGTCTAAATTCCTATGTTTGGTGCCAAGACATGTGCTATATACAGCTAGAACTGGTCTAATTACCATACTTCAAAATAAACAACGTCAGGGGGTCAAATTCAACAATTTGGGGGTCTAGGAGATCCATTTCAGTATTCAATTGCTTGCCTAGTGTATGTGAGGGTCTGAGTTTGAACCCTCAGCACAACTAAATAAATAAATAGTTTTATAAAAACAATAAAAAAGATTTAGAACTATTATTTTGATTGTCACTACTATAATATCTCTACACACACACAAATATACACATATATACACCTATATTCAAATCATATAAGCCTTGCATTCATGTCCATTTTATAGATGAAGCAACTGAGACTCTAGGAGGAAAATGAATATCTATAACTAAATTGAATAACTTAAGATACATACTAAGAACCTACAATGTGTAAAAACAAAAAATAAAGAACATTGGTTCCTCCCTTTGGCAGCCTACAGTCCTTCTGAAAAAAGAAAGTACGCACACAAACCAAGTATTAAAATGGTACACACAGACACACACACACACACACACACACACAAATAAACTACCAGTGTACAGCACAGACAGGAAGGACAGAGGAGAGCTGAGGGCCAGGGTGGGGCTCCCTCTTCCTTAATTCTACATCCCAGGGCCAACCACTGTCCTGATACATTATGGGTGATTATTCAAAATCTAGTTAATTTGTTGAATGCCTAAGAAGTGTCATGCTTTATGTGTTGGAAACACACAGACACCAAACATAGAATCTCTATCATCAAGAAGCTTAGATAGGTGGGAATAGCATAGAAACTGTCCAGACAGAGATGAACCTTGGGGAAGGGACAAGCTGAAGGCAAGGGACATGAGGTACTCAGGATGGGAACAAAGGTTTAAGTGCTAGAAAGAAACAACACTGTGGATGTTGATGAATGGGGATACTGAGCAGACTTCATGCCCTGAGCAGAGAATATATGTAGGAAGAAGTAAGAGAAAAGCCCAATGGATTAAAGAAAACCCATTTATTTACTTGGAAGGTTAATATGTGGAAGAATCACCTAACTCTCTTATAAGTCTGAAAATGGCTCTCACAGAAGGTATTTATGCTGCTGATAATTTGAATAGTGGAAATAAACTAGTTAGCTCACGGCAGTGCAATTTATTATCAGAATCATTAAAGGATGATTCCACTACGTGCCATTCCCTCTGATTACCATCATTTCCTCCAGCCATTTCTATTACCAATATAGGCCTTCATGAAGTGTGTAATATTTTCAATACATCAGGCATTGGGGAAAACAAGTGAGCTTTACTAGGCATTTTCTTAGGTTTTCTTAATAGCACTGACTGAGAATGACAGATATTTTAGCCAACAGTGGTGCTATGAATTCGAACACTATATTGAACATTGCTTTGGGAAGGCAAAAGAGGTTATTAAAGAACACTTAGGTGGGTGGGGAAAGCCTGGAGAAAATGTCATTCTCAGGCCTGAGGGAAAGAGCTAATGCATAATATAGGGTTCAGTTACATTCCAGGGTAATTTTCTTTATGATGAAAATGTTTTAATGACTTTAATTTTATTCTCATTGCAGACAGAAGCCTTTTATATTATGATGAAATGTGTTCAAGGTAGAGAATTTTGTATTTTATAAAGAATAAATAAGAATAAACACTTTGGGGAAAACATTCTTCCCCTTCAGTAGTTCTATTTTCAAAAAATGAGAAATACAGGTGTTATAAGATGACCCTGAGAATTCTTCACAGAAGTAAAAAAAGTAGTCTAAATAGAAGCCCAGCCAGGTCTTTTCAAAGCCTTTAAACCATCCTTCTGTTAGGCTGGCATAGTTGAAATATGTATAGGGTTGGAATCCAGTAATTCTGCATTCAAATTCCAACCTTTCTACTGGCTATCTATGTGACCTTGAACACTGCCTAACCTCTCTGAACCTTCAGGTGCCTTCACTGTAAGATCACAATGAGAAAACTTACCACATACAGGCTGTTATAAAGGTGAAATAAAATTAACAAAGGATCTATATAAATTGTTTAGCTCAATACAAGTGTGTGATATTATTAATAAGCATTTATTACCATTGAAATGTCGGTTGTTATTATTGTATAGAAATTGTATTTAATTGTTTATTGTATGGAAATGTGCTGGATTTAATGAGAAAACCAATGTTTGGGTTCCAGATCAGCAATGTAAGAGGCTCTGTTTCCTCACCTATAAATGACACTGCTATGAGGACAAAATACCTGTTTTGCCTAAATCAGAAGATCATGGGAAACTCCAGAGAAAATGTTCGTGCAAACTATAAACGGTTACACGTGACATATATTTTCCCCTATGGAGTTCAGGCCAAAAGGAAGAAACTCAGGTGGAATGCCATATGCCTCCATTTGATGCACATGAATATACTACTATTCATTCTAGGAACACACACACACAAAATAAATACATATGTATATATTTATATACATATAAATATAGATATATATTCAATAATTGTCACCCATTGTGAATCTGACTCCTGAAAATTAACATACCACGAATATCTGACTATTTTGAAGGCAAATCTTTGCAAATATTTAGTAGTATATAACCTACTCAAATTAAAGCATGACCTTCTACTAAATATGTGAACGCCAGTAGACTATTTCCACTAGTAAATCATGCACTGAAGCCATAATCATGTTAATGATAGGCTCCTACAAATATTAAAATGAGAGCAAATAGGCCTTTTAAAATAATCACAAAACTGTGATGCAGTAAGGAAAAGATAAAATTCTCTAAATGGCTAGGTGATGCCTAATTGATTGTGGAAGAATGTTAAAAATGTTATATTCTGCACTTGAATTGCAAGAGTTCTGGAAATTCTAAAGTGAAAAATAGTATTTATACAAGAGATTGCTGAGGGCTGTCCAGAGCTCGGGGAGGATGAATCTGTAGCGTTGTCACCAATGTAAACTCCTCCCTCATCTCATGAAAGAAGTCAGGCAAAATGATCTTTCCCCAACATGCAGAAGACATGGGATTTAAAGGTTCTCCTTCCTCTCTATTTGATATCTTGTGATTTCAAGAGCAAAGATTTGGGATGGAGGAATGGTAGTTTCAGAAAAGTCCTAGGAGGAAAACTGTGAGGAAGACTGAAACAGTTCTTATCTGCACATGGTCAGCCTATGTAACATCTGTTAATTTCCTTGTTCTCTTCCTTCCTCATCCTGGAATTCAAGGGCACGAACAGGATGTCATGAACAGGATGGGGTAGAAAGAGGGTTTGGGCTGAAATTGCTAATACTATGTATCTAAACATTATTAAGACAATTGGTTACAAAAAAAGTGGACAACCACTGTAGTACAGGGATTGCAATGGTTTTGAGATTTGAAAGCCAAAGGATTCAGGATGTGCGCTGTGCCTGCCCAGCTTCAGCTACTCACACATTTCTGTATGTGCATGAAATATGACTGAACACAATGGGAAGGGCTATGAGTTTCTGCTCAATTGTCAGCTAACATTCTCCACTCTTTCTTTTTACCTATTGTAATTATATGTACCTGATATAGTTCAGTGCGGAGCTCCTACTATATCCTGAAAAGGGGCAATTTTTAAGACAAGTAAGATGGACAGAAAAGATTTTGCTGGAAAGAATAACTTAGCTAACCTCTGAGACATGACAGTGTTTTATATATATATATATATATAGAACAGCAGTTCAAAGATCTGCTTAGTCTCTGTGACTTTTGATATTGAGGATGAATATCTAAAATATTTACAAGAAAGACTGACTGGGTTTTTACGTGGAAAAAATACAACAATATAGCAAAAAGGATGAAGGCAAGTAGAAGTAGTGTTCTTTATGACTTTGGAGTAAATAACCTCAGTTCTTTAGGAAGGAAGGGAGGAAGGGAGGGAGGGAGGAAAAGAAGGAGGGAGGGAAGGAGGGAGGAAGGAAAGAAAGAAAAAAAGAAAGAAAGAAGGAAGAGAGGGAGGAAGAAAAGGAAGAAGGAAAGGAGGAAGGGAGGGAGGGAGTGAGGGAAGGAGAGAGAGGGAGGGAGGGAGGGAGGGAGGAAGGAAGGGAGGAAGGGAGGAAGGAAGGGAGGAAGGAAGGGAGGAAGGAAGGGGAAATTTCTCCCCCAACTGGGAAATGGAAAAGACGTACAAGCTCTCAACTACTTAAGTTGTAAACAGTGTGGGTGTGAACAGGCAGTAAAGAACAACTAGACCCTATGAAGTTTCAACAAGAGGAGTGGGTGTATACCAAATAATAAAAATGCAAGTTACAGATACAAAAATAGAGAGGAATGTGTATTCATAGGAAATAGACCATCCAGCAGAGAGGAGGCTAAGCTGCAGTTGTGTGCAGAGTCATTAAAACCAAACAAGCTATATAATAAAAATGAAAATGTCCCCCGAGTATTCTAAAACATTTGTGTGAAAAAAAAAATCCACAGTCAAGGATGTAAAATCCACATGAAAAGTGTATCCTGTTGCCCAAATTCTCTCAATCATGAGGTAACCAGGTGGATTTTTGGGAATGGTGGGGCTCCTGTCCTGCTGGGGTTGGGGTGCAAAAGGACAGAAAGCTTTTCCGAGGGCACCTCCACACCTATGTGCTGAACAGAAAGACTGGTTCTAGGCTTTGGAGAAGGAGCAGCCCCTTTAAAGCTCATAGGCAGAGTTTTGATCCTGGAGGCCTTGAACATGACTGCCTTCTGCTTGTGGAAAACACCCACTTCTCACTTCTTTGTGTGGCCTTTCTTGGCTCAATCCTTACCTGGTCTTCAGCTATTTAGTTAATGCTTGATTTACTGTGTTTACCAACATAGAGCATGGAGTGCTTTGGATACAAGATGTTATTTAGACTATTTGCTCATTTAGGTTAAAAAAAATATCAAATGAGGTTGGATTTGTAATACCTTGGCAAATAATTATAAGTAAATAAAAATTGAAAACTGATACTTAAAAGCGTAAATTTATGTTTAGGATCAAAAGGATGATGTGTTTTACAGGAAAAAGTCATATCAGGTATGTCTGGATTAGAGATGACAAAGACAAGTGACAAGTAGGAGAGGCAATCCTGATATGACTCAGCAGATACAAACAGCCCTGGGCTGAAAGAAAGAACAAGAATAAAGATGTTTTCAAGATAAAGGTCAGTCTTTCAGAACTGCACATGACACATAGACACATACTTCCTATTGTTTACATACAATTTGCATAAACAGAAAGGGGTCAGCGAAAACACTTGAGGATGAAGCAATAGAAAATATTATGTTAAATGAAGATAAGGTCAATTCTATGATCCAGTGAATGTATAAATACCCCTAAATAATAATTATTTTGAAGAAATATTTCAAAGAAATAATTATTTTGAAGAAACATTCAAATTATTTTGAAGAACTATTACTGGTAGCAAATTTGTTCTTTACTGTTTGATTGAGTTTCCTTTCTAGTACACATTTACAAAAAGTTTCTTACCTGGGCTGACTGTTTACTGTTTCATGTTTTCCATTGAAGTTCACACTATAGAGATTTTTCAATTTTGAATGTGAAGAGTCTGCTTCCAAATGTGCCTGTGTTTGTTCTCTCAGACGATCGTGAAGTGTTGCCTCCTTTTTCAAGTTCATGTCCGAATAAGGGCAGCCAAAAGCACTGGTTTATATAAAAATGAAAGCACAGTTGTCAGTTTATAGTGATAAATCAGCCATCCATTGTCATTGGAACAGACTCACATTTAATATTTAAAACCTGAATAGAGATAGTCTTTCCTCACTGAGCATACTCAAAAGCAGTTTCTTTCATGTTACTTTTTGAGAAAATCTCACATTCTAGATCACAGACACTGGTCAGTAAATATTAAAGGTAGATTCATCAGCACATATGGCATTTACCATTTTGGAAACGAAAAAATCTAAGAATAGCATACAGATGTGCTTTGAATAGAGCTGTGGAAACGTCATATGACACATGGCCCAGTTTGTATTCTCTAGTGTTTATGCCCTGGCTTGATTACCTGTATCACCAAATGCTCTGCATAACTAAAAACATTTACCAGTGTCAGAGAGTGTCATACTTTCATTTCTTTATATTCATGTATCCAGAAACACTGTCTGTGTTTCTGCTTAGCCCCTCTATAACTTACTTTGTGTTAGAATGTTTAGGGACACCTCATAGGTGAGCTAGGAGAGTCCCATCAGGTCTCTGGACATTTTTGTCCCTTTAAATGTCAAAGCTGAATCCTGGACACTGTTGGAACCTAACAGCAGGTCACAGGCAGAAGGATCTGCCAGGACAAATGATCTGGTTCTTTCCATAGGCTGATAAGCTGTCTCCATTTACAACTATACGCATCTGTTCCCGTCTCTAGGAAGATGTCAAATCTTTGGGGCTGCTAGGAAAGAGCAGCCACTGCCAGGGAAAGTGCTGACATAACAAGTCACCTGGACACTCCTCTGGGGAAGGCACTCCCTGCTCTTGCTTCAGAGTTGCTACCCAGTGAAGTGGGAAAGCAGATCCAACTCAGAAAAGCTGCCATGGCCATGAGAAACCACAAGACAGACACACACACTCATCCAGTACGCGTAGCTCTGTCATCACCACAGCATCACCACCCGCTGCATTTAGAGGAGCACGTGGCCAAACATAGCAACATCAAGGGTGTTGATGTTTTGGGAATTGACTTTCTATTCACTGTAAATTTGCTGACACACAGTACACAATAAATTCTTCATGCATACATGAAAGTTTTCTTTTGTTATTTTAAGGTCATGATAAAATCAGGGACCAAAGCATATGTTCCTCTATTTTAAGGTAGACTCAGTTTTCCAAGGATCAATCTAATCTCAGAAGGACTTCAGTGCCATGTATATCTGAAATGGACCTCTGGAATTGAGATGGATGATTACAATGACATCAGCCTAGCCCAACATGAGAGGGTGGCTGTATTAGCATCACAACTGAGTAGCAGACTTTGCTACAGACAGGAAGTTTCTTTTCATGTATGTTCTGTAAATGATACTAATTGGTATTGATCTACTGGTTTATTCATGTATTTGGTTACTGATTAAATAATCAGCTAATTGAGCACTTACTATGTGCTAGGCACTTTATAGTGAAGACATACACACACATATACAGGTATACACACACTCATGCCAATAAATACAATTTATAATAAAAATAAAGAGCTACTTTTATTGATTGTATAGTATAGGATCATCACAATATAAGACTTTACATCTATCATTTCTAATTATTTTTAGCTAATTACTTAAGGATAGTATTAACACATCTATTTTATGGCAGGTTCACAGAGTATAATCAACTTTCCCAAAGCCTTTTAACACTTTCTTGGGAAGCCCTGAAATAGATAGTTTAATTATTGATACCAGTTCAGTGGGCAGAGGTGGGAGAAGGATTTTAACACCACCAACAAAAGGAACATGAAGGAAACCATGCCATAATTCTTATACCAAAAGAACCAGAGGCCTATATTCCAAGGCTAACATAGCACTGTGTGTGCCATGGTTTAATGGCTGAGGACAAACATCAGCATATGCAAGAGTCCTGAGATAAAGTGCTGCTTCTGGTGCAACAGAATAGGGACAGCTGTTTAAGCTGCACCATTTGAGATTTAAGTGAGATTTCAGAAAGCATTTTCTGCAGAAAAAAGTTGAAAATCATTATACTAACTTAAGAGGCTGAAAAATGTTTCTTTCTTTTTTTCTTTTTTTAAGCATAGCTGTGTTTTCATTAAGATACTATTATTTGCCAGGTGCGGTGGCACACACTTGTAATCCCAGAGGATTCCAGAAGCTGAGGCAGGAGGATCACAAGTTAAAAGCCAGCCTCAGCAAAAGGGAGGTGCTAAGCATCTCAGTGAGGCTCTAAACAAAATACAAAATTGGGATGGGGATGTGGCTCAGCGGTTGAGTGCCCCCAGTACATCCCACCCAAAAAGATACTTTCACTCAGAAAATTTGCTGTCCATCTAATGCACACTCACAATTTGAGATTTTTAAATGATCATATGGTGGTGCATTTTCTTTTTCTTAATTTCACATCATCACCCCAACTCATGCTGCACAGCATTTAATAAACAATCCCAAAGGTTTATTTACCTGTCCAGCACCGGGAGATTCTCTTGCTCAGTGGCTGCTTGTGTTGAAATTTTGTTCCCCTTGATCTTTATTTATAACTAGTCCCTCTAGTCATTTAATCATTAGCCTATCTGCTAACTGCATTCTAGCTCCTCTTTGTCACTCTGTCAATTTTGAATGCAAAACCAAACAGAAGCCCTGAAACATCACTAGAATGGAATAGTTCCTGATTCCACGAGGCAAGGCACGTGAGGACATGGCTCCAGATTATACACTGCAGAAGCAAGTGTGAAGTTCAAAAGAATATATTAAATGACAAAATTCACTTTGCAGGAAAGGCTGGTGATGAATTTTGGAGATGATGATGAAAGATGAAAGAAAGTACAAAAGAAGTGGGGATGAGGGGCTTTCAGATACAATTGTCTGCAGGGTTTTGAGCCTTGGAACAAGGCTCTGAGACTCTGCTGTGAGCAAGTTTCTATATTGCCACCCTGTGCTCATTTGTAGACAGAGAATTATGTGAAAGAGACGGCATCCCAATGTTAGCCTGTCTTCTTGCAAACTCAAACCTTTACTCATGCGTGTATGTGTTTCAGAACATGTATGATTCTATATGAATCTATTTACATAGAGAAAGAAAGGACTGAGTGGAGGTTTTAGATACAATAAGACCATTTTAAACTTAACTTTTGAAGCTTTGGATTTAACCAAATATTGGTGGAAATATGGTTCTGAAAGATGTACTCTCTTTACAAAATTTCTGATATAAGTTGGAATTCATGACTTAAAGCCCTGTTGGTTAAGGTAAATGCCAGTTTCTGACTGACA